>PVJL010005419.1:0-108910 GCA_004026885.1 Lyroderma lyra | reverse complement strand
TCTCCTGGGCAGTGGTTGACTCCTGGGCAGCAGTCATCTCCTGGGCAGTGGTTGACTCCTGGGCAGTGGTTGACTCTAGGGCAGCAGTCATCTCCTGGGCAGTGGTTGACTCCTGGGCAGTCATCAGCTCTAAGTTAGTGGTTGAATCCTGAGCAGTGGTCAAATCTAGGGCAGCAGTCGACTCCTGGGCAGTGGTTGACTCTAGGGCAGTAGTCATCTCCTGGGCAGTGGTTGACTCCTGGGCAGCAGTCATCTCCTGAGCAGTGGTTGACTCCTGGGCAGCGGTTGACTCCTGGGCAGCAGTCATCTCCTGGGCAGTGGTTGACTCCTGGGCAGTGGTTGACTCTAGGGCAGCAGTCAACTCCTGGGCAGTGGTTGACTCTAGGGCAGTAGTCAACTCCTGGGCAGTGGTTGACTCTAGGACAGTGGTCGGCTCCAGAGCAGTGGTCGACCCTACAATAGTGGTCAACTCCTGGGCAGTGGTCAACTCTGAGTCAGTGGTGGAAACAAAGACAGTGTTCAAGTCCAGGGCAGTTGACATCTCCTGAGCATTGGTTGACTCCTTGGCAGTGGTTAGCTCTAGGGCAGTGGTCAATTCTTGTGCAATGGTCAATTCTAGAATGGTAGTCAACTCCTTGGCAGTGGTCAACTCCTGAACAGTGGTCAACTCTGGATTAGTGGTGGAGACAAAGACATTGATCAAATCCAGGTCAGTGGTTGACTCTAGGGCAGTGGTCAACTCTTGAGCAGTGGTTGGGTCTAGGGCAGTGGTCGACTCCTTGGCAGTAGGCAACTCTAGAATGGTGGTAGACTCTGAGGCACTGATCAATTCTGGGTTAGTGGTGGAGACAAAGACATTGAACAAGTCCAGGGCAGTAGTTGACTTCTTTGTAGTGGTTGGCTGTAAGGCAGTGGTCGATGCCTGGACAGTGGTTAACTGATGGGGAGTGGTTGATTCCTGGGCAATGGTTGACATCATAGCAGTGGTCATGTCTAAGGCAGTGGTTGACTTTTGGTCACTGTTAATATCTAGGTCACTTATCATGCCTAAAAGAGCCAAAAAGAAAAGAAGAGCTGAAGTATATTCCATCATATTACAACATATCCACACCATTCCCATTCCCAAATAGATCTTTTTCTGGGGAAAACATCGTGTATTAAATTAAATGTGCTCTCACCACATGTCTCTCTTCTGCCCAGTACACAGAAGTCTAGAAAACGAACTGTCACTCAGTAGTACGCTTAATGTCCCCTATGCCACCCTCCTTGAGGGGTCAGTTTAGGAAAGAGCGTTTGGTATTGTGCCTCCATGTGTGAATTAGACTGGAACAGAAAAAACATTCCAAAGACTTCCTCTATAATCCTTCCAGGTTTCTGAAAACTAAAAACAAATACAAAGAGGGGCAAGGAGCAAGGAAAACAGCTATTTCCAAGGTGAATATCAAGATGAAGTTGACTCTAAAATGGACTACTCTTACCATTTTTTTCATTGACAGTCTAGGACTTTATTTGCCAGTCTATCCCATAGAGTGCCCCGTCTAGACATTTTGGGGCTAACTAACCACATTATCATAACCATGTAGGCTTGATGAACGTATAACCAGGGTCTTCTTGGGCGATGGTGGAAGATATACAGTCGTTGTGACTGCCTGTTTCAGTAGGTTATGGCCACGTTGCCAAGGAGACAAAAATCATTAGCTCTCTGATGTAGTCACTTTTCTTTATCGTTCGTTCACGTTCCGTTAAGAACCCCAAACCCAGCATCTGACAAATTGAAGGCAACCAGGGGGCCACTAGCCAGAAGGAAGAGGATGGGGGAATGTGACCATTTTAATGCAAATGAACGAACAGCCCTCCTCCTGAGAAAGCAAGTAAAGTTCAAGAAGGACTAGCAAGGAAAGCCTTTGAGGACAAGTGTCCTTTCTCTGGTCCAGGAGGACACCCAGTACTTTCCTTTCCCAGTGTGATTCACAAGTTTCCCCCTGAGACACGCTGGTCTCCATTGCGTGTGACTGAGCTGCACTAAGGCACTTTTTGCATTTTACTGTTATGAGATGAGGATACACCCTAGGACTTTTTAACCTGCACTAAATAGAATAAAGCCTCTTTTGCACCCAGTAGTGAAGGAGACCACAGAAAACCCTCTAATCACCTACCTTAATCCCATCTGGCCTTAGGCTTTATTACCTCTATGATGTCAATTCAAACATATAATCCAAATTTTACTTTAGCCGCACAACTACCCAAGGCGTCAGAGCTCAGCCTCCCATCCCCACCTTAAGACCAAGTCAATATAAAATTTTCCCATTTCACTTTACAACATACAATGCAGTGCTCTCTCTGTGTGCATACCCGCATCCAAGGATTTTAGCCCCATTCTCCCAAAGACCTCCCAATGGTCCACTTACGTGGGGGTAATGCAGGGAAAGTCATGGCCAGGACGAACCAGGTAGAGAGGATGAGGGCCTTCCTGATCATGGCGCTGGCGGGGAGCCAGAAGGCTGGAGAAGATGAGGAGGCAGACACCAGGTCCTGTGTGAGCTGGACTGAGAGCTCCGCTCCGCTTTTGTAGAATCCTCAGCCCCAGGTCCCCGACGGGGGCATTCCCAGGTGGCTGTTAAAGAAAAGAAAAAATGAGAAGAAAAGAAACGTGAGCCCACACACAGTAAGAATGCCCCGGGAGCGAGGAACCTGGGGGCAGGGAGAAGCTGGGAGGAATGCGGAGGAAAACGCTGATAAGGTCCTAGGTTGCCTTGCCCCCACTGCCATCAGCACCAATTATCTGCTTTGCAGGGGGCAGGGGAGAAATTCTAGTTCCACTAGGTCAAGATGACTGTGCTCCAAGCTCTAGGTTTCAAGTTTATTAACCAGGCTGGAGCCAAATATTGCTTTACTAAGCTCCTGAAATGCTGCTGTGTACCAGAGTGTGGAACTAAGAATCCTGGTCAGAGACTGCTTTGACTCTTGCAAACAGTCTTCTAACATCAACCAGTCCCTGAAAGGAATTGTCAAAGAGAATAATAATTACCCCTCCTATTATGCTACAACAATAACACATATATCTAAAAGTATAAGATTTCACATGTATTGCTATCTTATTTGAGTCTTACCACGAGCCTCCTGGGAGTCATTATTATCCCCATTTTTCTGATGAGGAACCTCCAGGTGGAGAGATGAAATGTCTTCAGATTCACCTGAAGATACTCAAGCTCTGCAGGGATGTTACTAACATCAAGTTCTTGGCTGTGCGGACTTTCCCAGTCCTCTAGGGGTCAGTATTAAGGTGCAATGCATCCTTGGCTGCAGCACTGACCGCCCCACCCCCAACTCTCACAGTAGATGCAAAATAGGCTGAGAATATGCAAGAAGGATTGGCTCACATAAATCAGCCTTAGCGCTCAATTTAAGGTCATGACCATTACTTGGAAAGGAGGTCCTTAACGTATATACACAACTCCCATCACAGGGTTAAACTCCCAAGAGGCCTTTAGGTATGTTTTCTTTACTTAAAAAGTCACAGTTGATTCCTGTTCTTCAGAACCCACAGGGTCGCCTTTATCATGGAGAAAAACTTCTCAGCAATAGTGATAACAGCTAACATTTATTGGGTGCTTATGTGAATTATATGCCACAGGTATATATTATTTTATTCCATATGAAACCTCAGGTGAGCTTACTATTCCCCTTTTCCAAATGAAGAAACCATGGCACAGAGAGGTTAGGGACCTTATGAAAAGTCATGTGGTCTGTGTTCTAGAATCAGGAAGCAAATCTGTGGGCAGTCTGCTGTTAGGGCCTGTGCTCACAAGCACTCAGCTCAGTTATCTCCCTGATCTCAGTGCCAGCTTTGTCCTGTGAAGTGTGGCACTGCACAGACTTCACCTTAAAGGCAGGGACACACACACACACACACACACACACACACACACACACGAGAACATTTTGTTTTCACTGGAAACTAAATTTCCTTGGCAAGCCCTGTGAGATGAAGTGTAACGCAAACACAACAGTCAGGAGCTTGGGTTGCAAGAAATTCATGAAAAACTGTCAGGCAAATAACACTAGCAAACAATGGGACTCAAACAAGATAATAATGCAAGAAGCCAGGGAGCAGTGGAAGAACCAGGAATTCTATCTGCACACCTGGCCACAGTATGAGAATATTTTCTACCCTAGAAAAGCACAAGAATTAACTTCCAAATATGAAAACTCTGAACTCTTTGAGGAGAGCTCAAGAGCTCATCTTAGGAGTTAAGGTATTAAAGAAACAGAAATGACCAACTTCCTTGCTTTATTTTGCAGCTCGACCACCTAGAAATATGGTAGACACTGCTTTAGATATTCTTCCAAAGATCATGGTATTATTCTTGTGTACCTCAATTTCCTCCAAAGTCAGTGAAAGAGCAGCTGCCTAGTGACCTCTGTATTGAAATATAGAAGTAATATGGTCTCCCTTCAGGAAGATGTGTTACTCTTTCTCAGCACCTTTGTTAGGGAATTAACATACTCCGCTAAGGTGAGATGTAAGAAATTTATAAGTATAATCTTAAAGTTATAAACCGTAGGTATACAAAATATTGTATACTCTAATAAGTACATAATATATACCATATAAGTATTAGTAATATATAAGTATGCAATATATTGTATAATCTAATAATTATCAGGTCCTTTTTATTAATATGGGATTATAATTCTGTTTTACACTATTAAAATACTTTTACTTTTTTTTTTTTTTTTTTATGTGGGTAGCTCCCTGGCTGGGAATCAAACCCAGGACACAGGGTTGACAGCGCCGAAGCCTAAGCCACTACACCACCAGGGAACTCCCCATTTTTACTTTCTTGATGTTATATGTGTTATCGAATGTTATAGAATCATGTAATTTCAAGGCTTGAATGTACGGGGGCTGTCCGGAAAATATCCAGCCATGAATGCCTCTATTTTTTATAGTACATGGCTGAATACTTTCTGGACAGACCTCCTATATTAAGGTGAATCCAGCTCAATCAGACATCCAATGTCTTTTTTTTTAAATGAGGCTATTTTTTTCTTATATAACACACCTGTCAAATGGCCTGACAGCCCTAGTGATGGGGAAACTCACTACCTTGAGAAAATCTTTGGACAATTACTTCTTCCAACAGCTAAAATATGCCTTGTCGTTTCACTCTGTTAGCCTCAGTTTTATTCTTGAGGGAGATATACATATGTATCATATATAGTAATATGCGTGTGTGTGTGTGTGTGTGTGTGTGTGTGTGTGTGTGTGTTGATATATATATATATATATATATATATATATATATATATAATTACAGGTCATTCTGTCTTCTGATGTCAAAAGTAGCTATCATTTTACTCTCTGATTTCTTCACCATCCTAAAAAAAATATGTAGGAGGGCTGTCCGGAAAGTATTCAGCCATGTAATATGAAAAATAGAGGCATTTATGGCTGGATTTTTTTTCAGACAGCCTTCGTATAAGTTTTTTTCTATCTTGTTCCCTCAAATTGCTCCAGCACTTAGCACATTAAGGTTAATGATCAGATGACTTTTGCTCACAAGTCTCTGTTCTCATCTGTCTTTGGTCATTGAAAAGGAAAACACTACAATTAAAACAAAAAATCATAGATTTGATCTGAACTGAGCAGGAAAAAAACCCCCCAAAACTATCACTATCCTTCTGGAAAACTATGGTATTAATTTGATTGTATTAAATTGATTGGCACATTAAATGCTACATTAAATGATATTAATGAAAGGTAGGTAGGCCTGGCAGAAAGCATGGAGTTTGCTGCCAGCATTGAAGAAAGTCAAAAGCCTTTGTGCCACCTTTCTCCAGAGTGAGATCCGTTTCGTACACGTGGGTTGCGCTGGGAGTGATAACCTCTGGATGCCTCTCTGTCCCACTCCTCTCCCATCCCCAACAGACACAAGCCCTGCAGCGCCTGGGAGCCGGAGCCAGGCGTCTGACCAGGGGCCAGGGGCTGCTTTCATTCCACACCCCAGCAATCCAGCAATCACTGCCCCCTGAGGGAGTTACTTCCAGAGACCGAGTCTCAACTTTCTCCTCTGGGAACAGGAATCTCCAAAGGGGATAAAAATACTGTCACCATCTGACCTCACAGATTAGCTATGGATAAGGATTAGCCCAATCATCTAGGGTCAGGTTACACATTTTTCAGCATCTGTTCAGTGACCCAGCAATCACCAAAGTACCCTGGGCAATTCAGAGGAAGCCCTGACACTGACTATTTCTTTAAAGTTATAATCATGGAATCAACATATACAAGGGCTGTCCAAAAAGTATCCAGCTATGTAGCATGGAAAAGCAGACGCGTTTATGGCTACATTTTTTCCAGACAGCCCTCGTATGCATTTATTACAAAGGCAGTTTGTCACTAGATGCTAAGAAACCTCATGCAGTGCTAGGGATACAAACACGTCTATTCATTTAACAAATGTTTACGAAGTGACTGTGAAGTGTAATGACTAAAGCAAAAGAGGCACCAGCCAAAGAGGTCAGAACCACAGGCTGGAGTTCAACAGCCTGGGTATAAATCCTGGCTCTGCCCATAATAATTAGGAGACTATGGGCAAGTTCCTTAACTCACAGTACTTTAGTTTTCTGTGTAACAGAGATCAGGGCAGTTTTTACTTGGTTGCATTGTTGTAAGGATCAAATTAATGCATTCATATAAAATGCCTGGAATAGGGAAAGCACATAATAAATACTAGCTATTACTGTTAGGTGCTGAAGATGAAAAAGACCCAGGTCCCCAGTGAGCTGACAATACTGTTTGAGGGTGGAAACACGAAGGAGCATTACCCTGGGGAAGGTGAAACAAGGTGAAATGACTCATTTGAATTCAATAAAGCTATCTCTGGGTTTATAGAGAGACAGACAAGTAAACAGAAAGGCCTCTAGGCTAAGGAAGTAATAGTGTATTGGAAGGGACAAAAGTGTGCAACAATAGTAATGTTCAAGGTCTCACATCATGTGAACTATACAAATATGGGGACATAGAGAAAGAACATTTGCATTCTTAGACTACAAACCACTGGAGGCTACAGCCACTTACTGCACTTTGCCTTGCTCACTCCTAGAGGCTACTCCTTTGTGCGTACCAACTGCCGAATCAATGTTCATTCATTTACATTGAATTCTCACATGGAGTCGGTGGGAAGGCAACATGAAATCCATCATCTGAGCAGTAAACTAGTGGATAAAAACTTCATTTATGGACTCAGATTGTCTGGACACGAGTCCATGTCCTTCAGAAAACGTGGGCTTGCCCTATCCTTCCATCTTCCTCATCGGCAAAATGAAGGTAGTCATCATTTCCTAGAGTTGTTGTGAGAATTAAATGAACTAATTCATGTAAAGTGGTAACTGGCATATAGTAAATAACCAGTGACTGGCAGCTATCGTTACTATATAACTTGAAAGGACCTTGGAGAATAAATAGAAACTGTAAGAGTAACTAACTCTCATTAATGAGCAGTTTGTGACTGGAGAATATAATGGGAGGGTGGGGAGAAAGTGGGTAATAGGAGAGGGGGTTGTGAGAGATACTCTGACATGGCATTTGGGACCAAACCAGGGAGACCTTCAGAAGCTGAAGAGTTAAGTCTTTGTTCTGCAGATGAAATGAAGTCATGGTGGTTGTTAAATACACTTTGGGAAAACTAACCAAACCTGCAGGTCAGCTATGGCAGAGCACATGCAGAGCTGCTGGGGATTGAGCAATGCAGTGGCCCTAGGCATGAAAAGAAAGACATTACGAAGGTGAAATTGAAGGAATCTGATGACTGACTGGAGATGGGGCAATGTACCCACCCTAAAATATGGATATGTTATCAAGAATTGGCTTTCTAGGCTTTTCGTTTCTCTAGGACATGAATTCCCAGACTCAAAACCTGATGCTGAAAATACAGAGGAGTCAGAAGAGGAGAATGAGGAGAATGATAATTTATGAGATTCAGCTGAGAGTCTTGCCGGCGGTGAATGAAAAGGAAAGAAAACACACAGTAGCACACCAAGAACGTGTATTACCGGGGTTGAGTGAGGTGTGAGGTCCATGCCGGGCACTAGTCCACATCGCTGGGGAAATGCTGAAACTGACCACACTGTCTTTATCTGTTAAATATTTTGCCTCCAGGTCATACCCTTTTAGGTCATTGAGGGGAGAAGTTTTTCCATCAGCTAATTTATAAGAAGTAAAACAGTTATAACAATGAGATTCCACCTTACAGTCATTAGGATGACCACTATTAATAAATAAATAAACGAGTATTGAAGAGGATGTGGAAAAGTTGAAACTCTTATGCACTGTGGTGGGAGTATAAAACGGTACAGCCATTATGGAAAACAGTATGGAGGTTCCTCAAAAAATTAAAAAGAGGATTTCCCTATGCTCCAGCAGTCCCATTTCTGGGTGTATATACAAAAAAAATCAAGGCAGGATCTCAGAGAGCTATTTGCCCACTCACGTTCATTGCAGCATTATTCACAATAGCTAAGAGATGAAAGCGACCCCATGTCCATCAGCGGAGGAGTAGAGAAAGACAATGTGGCAAATACACACGATGAGATACTATTCAGCCTTGAAAGGGGAAGATAATCCTGCTTAATGCTATAAACAAGGTCATAGGGATCAATCTTGAGGACATTATTCTAAGTGAAATAAGCCAGTCACAAAAGGACCGCTACTACAAAACCCCACTTACATGAGCAATCTAAAGTCCAACTTACAGAAACAGAAAGTAGAATGGTGGTTGCCAGGGGTTTAAAAAAGGGAGAAATGGGAATTCTTGTTCAACAGATACAGAATTTCAGTTTTACAACATGACAAACATTGGGAGATCTGTTGCCTAGTAGTGTGAATACAGTTACCATATATAAATTTTACACTTAAGAATGGTTAAGTGGCAAATTTTATGTTGTAAGTTTTTTTAATCACATTAAAATTTTTGAAATAGTTATAACAACTCATATTGGCTAACAGCAGTTGCTATGTGCCAGACACAATTCTAAATATTTTACAAAGTCTAAGTACTTTACAAACATTTACTCATCTTAATCCCCAGAATAATCATAGGAGTCATGCAAATTATTATCACTGCACCCGATTTTCAGATGAAGAAACTGAGGCACGAAGAACTTAGGTAACTTGCCCAAAGTTACAGAGCAAGTAATAAGTAGAAGCAGGATTCAATCCAGCAAAATGGCTCAGAGTCAATTCCTGTCTTTTCTTTATAGAGTCATCTCTTCTCATCACCTTGGTGTCAAGAATCATGAGTCTGGGAGTTTGAGATTAATCCATTTCCTGTATTTCTTCCTCAACTACATTGAAGGCTTCGTAGGGCAGGGGCAAGACTTAGCAACTTTATGCCATGTTCCCTAACAGCACCTAGCCAGGTGCTGTGCCCATTATTCTTGAACCAGATTTAAAAATAGACATTGAAGCTCAGCGGAATCCCATCCATGTAAGATCTGAACCAGGAGATTCCATCTACTCTTCTCACTGAAATATTTCTAAACAGCTGCTCCTTAATTATCACCAGATTGGGATAGATACCACTCTGAGAGGTCAGAGAAGGTAAATGAAAGAAACTTCTATTTCCCCTATCACCTCTATTTTGAATTGCATAGAGGAACATCAGAAAAAAGTTCAAGTGTTGTTTGCTGACCTCTTCAAGAGATTTAATAGAAATGCACTGTGGAATCTTATTCACCTTCTCCCCCTTACCCTCTGGTAACCACTAAAGTGCTGTCTGTGTCTATGATTTTTTGTTTGTTTGTTGCTTTCAGTGTTATATCCCACATATGAGTGAAGTCATATGGTTCTTGACTTTTTCTTTCTGGCTTATTTCACTTGGCATGATGATCTCAAGGTCCATCCATGTTGTCACAAATGGCAATATTTCATCTTTTTCTTATGGCCAAATAATATTCCATTGTGTATATGTACCACAACATCTTTATCCAACCATTTATAGAAGGATATTTTGGTTGTTTCCATGTCTTGGCCACTGTGAATAATGCTGCAATGAACATAGAGGTACATATATCTTTACGGATAAGTATTTTTAGTTTTTTGGATAGATACCCAGGGAAGAATTACTGGATCATATGGTAATTCTATTCTTAATTTTTTGAAGAATCTCCATATTGTTTTGCATAGTGGCTGTACTAATTTACATTCCCACCAGCAGTGCATGAGGGTTCCTTTTTCACAGCCTCTCCAACGCTTGTTATTATTTGTCTAGTTGATGATAGCCATTCTAACGGGTGTGAGGTGGTATCTCATTGTGGTTTTGATTTGCATTTCCCTGATAGCTAGTGAAGTTCAGAGCATTTTTTCATATATCTGTTGGCCATTTGTACATCTTCTAGGGAGAAGAGTCTGTTCAAGTCCTCTGCCCATTTTTTAATGGGATTATTTGGTTTATGTGTTGTTGAGTTGTATGAGTTCTTTATATATTTTGGATATTAACCCCATATCAGAGGTGTTGTTTGCAAATATCTTCTCACATTCAATTGGTTGCCTCTTTGTTTTATTGATCATTTCCTTTATCATGCAGCTTTTTAGTTTGATGTAGTCCCATTCATTTATTTTTGCTTTTACTACCCTTCTGTGAGATCAAATTTATAAAATTTTCTCTGAACCCAAGTTCCATTAGTTTAGTACCTAGGCTTTTTTCAATCTACTTTATGGTTTCAAGTCTTACATTTAAGTCTTTGAGGTAGGTACTTTGTGTTAACTTTGGTATATGGTGACAAATAGCAGTCTAGTTTCATTCTTTTGCACGTGGCTTTCTGATTTTCCCAGCACCATCTATTGAAGAGGCTTCCTTTTCTCCACTGTATATTTTTGGCTCCTTTTTCAAAAATTATCTGCCCCTATATATGTGAGTTTATTTCTGGGTCCTCAATTCTATTCCATTTGTCTATGTATCTGTTTTTCTGTGAATACCACGCTGTTTTGATTATTGTTGCTTTGTAGTATAAATTGATGTGACACTTATACTGTAGCATGTGCTTTTTAAAAGCTCTCCTTTCCCATTTTTTTGCTTTTGTTTCTTCAGTCTCAGGCCGTTGTGGGTTGTGTTTACATTCCTGGTATCCAGAAGGTGGGTCCAGGGAATTGCTGAGGAGGCTTAAAAACATTCCTATTAGACTTTGAAAATTGAGCTTCCAATTTTGCCAAATTTCTGACCATAGGGTTATTAAACCATTTTCCTTTTGGAGGGGGAAGGGGTGTAGTTCTCTGGCTAGGAATCGAACCCAGGCCACAATGTTGAGAGCACTGAAGCCTAGCCACTACATGACCAGGGAACCCCTTAGCCTTTTTAAAATATCTTTTCAGGTTTCATCTAGTACAAACAGTAATCATTTCTGACAGTATTAAACAAGTCTATGGACTCGATGGGGTGCAAAGTTTATACCTTCCAGGGTCATTCCCTCTGATAACCGAAAGAAAGAACTAACAGCCTGCATGTCCCAGGCAAGCAGAAAGCTAATGCAAGCCCTTAAGACACAGGCAATAGCTATCCCTGGGAGAAAAAGAATCAATAACAAATTGGTCTGGGTTGGTGAAGAAAGAGACTATGTAAAACTTTATTTCCTTTTTCATTGTGTTTAGAATAAATGAGTAAATTTGTAAATTTATTCATTTATAAAAACTTTTAAATTATGGCCCTTAGATTGGCCTTAGACCAAGGAGTGGTGTTATAATGTCCCTGAGGACTAGCAGCAGTTATGTAGGACCCTAGCTATAAATGGAGGTTAGCCTACATTTATGTCTGGCTATATTTTGGGGCTTCCAACCTAACAATCACCAAGCAGAGTTCTTAGGACATAAAATTTTTAGGTTGTCTTTAGTAAGATATTTTGCCATTTTTTTCTTTCCTTTTTTTCTTAAGTGCTGGACACTTCTGCCAATATCCTGATTTTTTATAATATCTGCAAATACTTAAATGCAAATAGGAAGGAGTCTTAGTGGACTTTGATTTTTGTCCTAATTTCTGTCCATCTTATTAAGGGAGTCTTAATGGCTAGTCATTATACCAATACGAGAGCTCTCCAAAAATATTTTTTAATTTAGAAATTTGAAGTCTCCATTGTCTGGCTATTAATGGTGGGATCCACACAGTATCTCAAACCAATAAGCCTCGTATAGCCTAACTAAGGAAGCAAAGGGCTTCCCCAAGACACTGCAAAAGATACAGCCCTCATCCAAAAGTTCTCCCCCATACTAGTCTAGGAAACACGTGGGGCCTGTCTTTAAACAGCTGTGCCAAAGCACAGGGATTCACGTTTTCCTCCTTGTAAAAAGATGAGGTTTTAGATTCCCTAAGCTTTAGACTGACCAGACGTATCGTTATAAACGGGACAGAAAACAAGAGCTCTGTCCTATTTCAAACAGTACGTGGGGTCAGCCTACTGACACCTCGAATTTAGCCCAGTGAGACTAGGCTGACCCTATGTACCGTCTGAAATGGGACAGGACCACTGTTTATCGTCCCGTTCAGAACGGTCCACGTGGTCATCCTACACAGGATGCATCTCCATCCTCCAGCCAGCAGAGATAACGACCATCTTGGGAGGCCTGGCATCAACAGAAGTCTTTATCAGAGCTGCATTTGCCCAAGAAACGAGTTTCGCCAGTGCCGTCTCCTGGCGACCTAAACTAGGAAGAGGAAGAGAAAATAGAGTCTCACCACTTTTGCTGGTCATTTAAATTAGGAAGAGAAAAAAGGGTTCTCACCACAGACGCCCGGGCGGGAGCTGCCACGTAAGAACCTCACCTTCTCCTAGCGCGTGCCGGACGCCCGGAATGTCCTCCTCTGCTGTGGCCTTGCAGGGCAGGGGGGCTCCAGCTGGCAAAACTGCTTTTCTCCTGGCTGCCTGGCCAAAATCACGGGCACAGAAAAATATATTCCTACCTCTGTAAATTCTTTCTGCTGGACTAATCATCGATTTAACATGAGACAGATTAAAGGGGAAAATAACCAAACTTATCACATATGTACACCCGGGGTTCCCTAAGAATATGAGACCCAAGGAAGGATTCAGCAGTTAAGGCTTATATCCACCTTAAACTAAGGGGTGTGGGTGGCAGTCGGGGGGATTGGTTTGATACTTCAAAGGGCAGGAAAGCAATTCGTAAGGAGATAAAAAGAGTTAATGTTTAGTAAAGCAATGTTTGTTGGGCCCTCTTGAAACAATGGGACACAGAGAGAACTTTGGTCTAATGGGTCTTGCTAGGTTCCCCCCAGTCTAATATTAACAGGTCGAGGCCTGGGCAGACTTCTTGAGGGCAAGGGCTCCTTCCAATTTTCTCCAAGTGTCACGGTCCACTAGCTATGTGTCATGGTCCAGTCGCTATTATTTTCACTTGCTCAAGTATATACCGACAACTTGGTTGTAAAGGGCTGACCCTCCCCTCTAGCGGTTGTAGGTGTGCGTGCGAAAAACGGGTTTCTCTTACGTTCAGCTGTGTAGCCACTAGGCCCTAGCTTAATGTGCCATCTGTTATGACACTTTTTTCTTCATTCAGGTGGTGTCATTGCCAAGGTTTCCAGGCAGGGCAGGTTTCGGAGGTGGTACACCTAATTGAAAAAACACACACGGAGCCGACATGGGGGGACCATACACAAGCCAACAAGGAAGCTACTTTATTGTGCACCTGGGACTGTATATACGTATTCGAACACAAGTGGCATCTTGCCACATCTGCCCACTAGCAGTTGTTTGGGTTTTCAGGGTTACATAAGTCAGTACATGCGCAGTAACTGTCAGCCCCAGGAATTCCTCAGCCCCAGACACGGACTGATGATGGCAAGGTCAAGGGGCCTGGCTTTAACCCTTTACAGCAGGCCTGGCTGTAATTCTTCACAGTGGGCTTGGCTTTAACCCTCTGGAGACTGACAGGTGGTCACCCCAAAATTGCTTGGTGGTCCACTGGTGGAATGCAAGCAATGTCTTGTCTAGCCTTGAACTGGTGTATAACTAGTTTATATTAAAAATATGGTTATCTATGATGATAACTCTGTCCTGGAGCAGATCCTCTATCAAAATTCTTTTAGGCAGTTAGCAGGAAAGTCAAAGGTTATTTCCTGGGTCTTCTGTTTCTTAAAATTAACCAGCTTAAGGCATATTTTGGGTGGCAAATTCTGTTCCCCCTCAACAGAGATATATGATTGATTTCATTTGCTTCAAAGTCTTAACTGTGACCAAATTCACTGTGACCAGTGGATACGACTCCAAGTGAGATGTAGAAAAACAGGTGGGCCTGGCAGAACCTTGGTCTAACGAAATGCTCTCATTTAGGAGGATGGAGGAAAAGTCAGCAAAGGAGAGAGAGAATGTTACACAGACCCAGAAGACAAGGAGAGTATTTCAAGGAGATAGTAAACAGCATCAGATACACCCAAGGGAGGTCAAAAATAAAGAAAAATACGGGAGTAAACAGCAGGGCAAAAAGATCGAGAGAAAGTAAGGTGGGTTTCTTTGGTGTTTTGTTTTGGAGGGGATGCATTATTTTGGTCTTTGGGTAAGAAGTATTAATAACAGGACAACAGGCCCAAAACGGAGTCAACTACACTAAGTTCCACATCACTAAATCAAACTTAACTTAATTACAGTGTCAGCTCTCCCCAGGATGGAATCTTAAAATAGTCGATCAGGACTGTCCCGATCAACACTAGCTGGGTAATCTGCCTGGCAGCCCCCAGCCATGCTCTCAAAGCAAGTCCTCGTGCAACCACTAACCTCCTGTCCTGCCTAATGCAATCTCCTCGTTCACGCTCTCTTGAGCCTGCAAGTCCTTCATTTTCTGCAGCTCCTCAGAGCTCCTTTCTCTCTGCTAGACTGGATGCTGCTTAATTCATCGATCATGGAATAAAGCCTGCAAGATCTTTAAACCTTCCTCAGTCGAGTTTTGTTTCTTAAGAGTTGACAAAAGCATAGATAAGGCCGAGGAAGGGAGATAAGAGGGAGTAAGACAATGAAAGTGGCAGATGATAAAAGTGTAGCGCTAATTAACATCACAGGGTTGAAATATATGTATATGTTTCATTCCCTGTTTACTCTTCTGTTTTCTCTCACCATAGTAAACGATTGTTAGGAAAGGACCAACAGCTGTTCATATTTGCACCCGAGACAGAGATCGCTTCTTGTGCCTGAAACGCATTGTCCCCTTATCTCCCAGAGTAACAGAAACCCTATGTGATAGAGACGAGCCGAAACACTGGGTGACAATGACAAGCTTTATTGCGGGGAGAGCTGCCGGGCTGCCTCACAAGGGAGAGCAGCAGCTCCGGGTGTTGGGAGTGAAGTTATACAGGTAAAGGGGTTGCTAGGCACAATGCGGAGGGAGGAATATGTGGTCACTATTGATTGGTCAAGAATGGGTCTCAATTCACCTGGCTAAGGTAAGGGCTAGGTGGTCACTACTGATTGGTCAAAGATAGGTCCCAATACTGGGCTAAGGTAAGGGCTAGGGCAAGTTTCAGCCTCCCCAGCCAAGTTATTGTTTCTGGGGCTAAGTTGTCAGCTCCCCAGGCTACACTGAGTCACAGTAGGGTAAGGGATGAGGAGAGGATGGTGGAGCAGGAGCCATTTCATCTTGAATCTATCACCATGTACATGGCGGCCCAATGCCAAGACCCCATTTCCCAGAGGACGGAAACAGAAGGGATATGCATGAGCTCTAGGGTTAGTCCTTCAAGGGAAGCGCTGTGCCCCTCACTCCCACTTTCTTCTTTCTGTTGTGAGGGACCTGGGTACGGTGGTAAATCGTCCTGAACCACCTGGAGGAAGGCAACATTGTAGGGGTGGCAGAGACGATACGGGGAAGGGATCCTGCATCCCCCTCAAAGTCCCAGAACAGAGCCATGATTCCAAGTCAGGGAAACGAGCCTCTGTCCTGGTGAAGGTGCTGATGGCGTAGTGTTAGTGTGGGACACACTGTTAGTGTAACTCGAGCACCCCAAACGAATCCATCCCAGCACCTTGCACACTTCCTAGTAGTTGCTTCAGAAAGACAGAAGGGAAGGTGGGAAACAGTTTTTAAGGTCTGTATCAGTCAGGAGACGTTTTAGAGGATGGCAGGAACCAGGGAGTCATGAACAATTTGGTTCCCCTGTGTTTCCATCTCTTTGCACCAAGTCAGGCCTGCTATGATGAAAATTCCCAGTTTGACCTCGCTCCACTTTGCTATTAACTTAATGAAAGGCTTTGTTATTTTAAGTCCAGTCTTAAGGCAAGAATTACTCCGCTCTTTGCTTTCCTGAAAGGCAGCCCATCAACACCACAGCAATCACCTTGCTCGTCTTAATTCTCTTAATTCGCTGTACTTAGCCAGGACGTCCTACTGTAAGCATGCAAGCCTGCAACGTCTCTTGCTTAAGGCACGAAAGAGCATTCGATGGTTTAAGCCATAAAAGTACTTTGGAAAGATCTGCAGGAAGAATCCACTGAAGTTTAATCGTAAAATATTTTCAGGAAGGAGAGCTAGATAGGTATTTTGCCTTCCGGGCCTTTGTAATTCTGCAGTGACTCAGTGTCAGTGATAAAGAAAACTGGCTGTGTCCTCCAACCCCCCAGGGCCAGCAAGGAGCCCCAGTGTGCCCGGTGAGATCCGTCCTTTTTCCTATATCCCCAGCTATGTTCTTCATGTAGTGGGAGGTCAATAAAATAAATACTCATTTGAATAAATAAGCCACTAAATAAATAAACTAATGTTTTCAAGAAGGCAACTTTTATAATAGTCTGTGCTCTCAGTTCACTGGACCATCCTATTGTTAGGTAGGAAGTTAGCCGAGAGTGACAGGAAGAGCCACACCCTGGGGACCACCTGCCAGGCTTCTGGAGAAGTTAGCCAGGTCCATCATCAGCTGCCTCTAAATTAAAAGGATAAAGTCATCAAAGAAAGAATGCAGGAGAAGGAATTCCCCTGGCCCATTATCACCTATCCTAAAATTGAAAAGGTAAGGAAAGGAGAAATAGCCCCATTTATTCAATCAAAAGTCCTACTTCCCAAAACCAGATGATTATGATCACAAAAGAGAGGGGGAGGGAGAAACTCCCACCCATAGACATAAAAACCCCAAACAGTGTTAGGAAGGGCTACTTCCCTCTCTTGAGTCAGCCCACTCCGTGTCTCCGAGTGTACTTTCTTCACTAATAAATTCTTAACTACTCTATACTTTCGTAACTCTGACTCTCGATTGAATTCTTTCTTTAAGAAGACAAGAGCCAAGGAAAAATCACCATTTTCCGGTAACACTGGAAGTTATTCTGTGTGATCCAGCAACGGGTGACCCAAAACAAGAAATGTGAGTGTCACACAAGCCCAAAGACCCTGGAAGTCAGAAAAAAAGAGGAGAGAACATTCAGGAGTGTATCTTGCTGCTCCATGCAAGGAAATACAGATGGCTAATCAGGATGGGTAAGAGAAGCCTGGAAGCAAGCAGAATTCTAAAGCCACAGCTCAGGCAACATTTTAAGTGAAACCAGCAAGAATTCTGCCTTAGTTACACTAAACTGGTTAAGGAAGTTTAATGGAAAATATAGTGGCATGGAGGTCCTGGGAACTTTGGCTCATGACCAATGATCCTAGAGGTTTGTTTATGGAGGTCGTTGTGTCTTGACTCTTAAAAGGCTAAAGCAAAGCTGTGGGTAGTTTGCCCTTTAATTAGCAGGGACACAACGACCTGAGCCAGCAGAATGTGTGTGCAGGCTTCCCAGATGCAATTCGTATGAAATCAAGTGGAGGAAAACAGTCCCTCACTTTCTGACCTGTGAATCAGTGTTAGAATGCTAATGATTCCTTGTGTTTGTATAGAATGGGACAAGTTACAGAACAGTTCCCAAGCATTATGTTATTTGAGTCTCCGGGCAGCTCCATGGGGTGGGTATTATTCCAGTTTTGTTGATGGTCTTCAGGACTCAATACCGGTTCTTTAGAAGTGAGAATATGGGTAAATTCATGCTTCCCTTAAAGGATCAGATATTGGTTCCTTTGTCTCAATTGATTCCACCTTTAGGCCCTAGAAAAACAAAAACAAACAAATAAGAAGAAGAAGGGGAAGGGGAAGGGGAAGGAGAAGGAGAAGAAGAAGAAAGAAAGAAAGGGTCAGAAAGAAAAGTTCCTGCAGTCCTGATAAAAGCAGCTCTCCAGGGCCCCCAACCTTAATTTCACAATTATTGCATGAAACCAAAGCATGTTGCAGTTGTCATGGTGGGGTCCCCACCTTTAAAACCTCAGACTCATCAGGCTTTAGAATAAAAATAACTTTAGAGTTCACATGGCCCATTACCTTCATTTATTAGCCATGGAGTTTGACATATGAGCTACATTTCAGTGATAGGGTCACAGAGATAGAATTCTTCCTCCTCATTTCTGCAGGCTGATTTCCCAATGTCCTTTAGGTAAAAGGGGAGTGGGAGGGAGTATTTAAAAACATTTGCAAGTCTGATATTTGAGACTTATTGCAAAGAAAAGTAAATTGCATGTGAGTTAGAGGGGAGAGAGAGATGAATAGGCAATGCACAGAGGATTTTAATGACAGTGAAACTACTATAAATTTGTCCAAATCTATAGAATGTACAACCTCAAGCGTGATCCTGATGTAGACTATGGACTGGGGACGATGATGCATCCACATAGTCTCCTCAATGGTAACGAACGCAGCAGTCCGGTGGGAGGTGCTGCTAATCCCATCCCAGGGCCAGACGTCCCTGGAATAGCACGTGTAAGACACAGTTGTCTTACTGGCAGGGAGCCAGAGAGCAGCCAGGCCCATAACCAGAGAGAGTCTCATCAGAGGAGAAACCAATCTTGGCTTCCAGAAATCACTGCTACAGAAACATACGGAATAGAGTCCCAGGACGTTAGATGATGAGAAGCAAGAGAAGATAGTCAGTCTAAAGCTCTTTGCGTTCCCGGGCCTTAGCCATAGGCTTGGATCATAGTAGGTTCTCAAAGTCTGAACAGGGAGAAACTCTCTGGGGGTGATCATTCATGAGATGAATACTGATATGGTTGTAAGACCTCACTTGTCCACTGGCAATGGGGACCCACGTGACTAGATGGCCCAAGAGAATGAAATTAGATTGTGAGGCCTGTTGGTCACATTCCCTTTTTATTAGAATGTGTCCCAGTCACCCCACTGGCCCTAGGAAATGCAGTGCTTTGGTTCAGTGTTGGCACAGCAGCCCAGCCCCCAGACCCAGGGACTAGGAGAGACAGCAAGACAAAGCTCAGGTTTCCCAGCTGTTTCCTAATCACAAGAAGCCTCGATCTGGAGCAAAATGTCACCAGGGCCAGAATCACAAGAGGACAATGATGCTCCTATAATCCCACTAACGGCCACAAAAGCAGTCTTAAAAGTAAAACCATACTGGAAGCAGAGGGAGGGTCCCGGGCTCCTAAAACGGGGCTCTCATACTTGTCGGTATTCTTCCTGTACCTTTTTCACTTCCTGTCCTTAGATTCCCAAATAGGCCGACTCACAGCAAGCTTAGCTTAAGCAACACATCACTAAGGAATCTAAGGATTCCTAACACCTGCCGAACACTTGCTCTGTGCCAATCCCTGTTCCAAGATCTAGATATATGTATATTTAATTGACATAAGTAAAGCTTATTTTTATCTGCATGGCAACTCTATAAGGTAGGTTCTATTATTCCTAATTCTCGAAGACAATGAATGATCTAAGTGGTAAGTTCGACTCCTTGTTTGAGGTCCCACAGTTAGTGAGTGGCTGAACCTGGAATATAAACCCATGGGATCTGACATCTAGGCATACACTTTGAACCAGTGTAACACTCCATTCTGCTGCCTCTGCCAGAACAAAGGAAACCCATATACAATAAACCTCACAGTAAAATAAGGATGACTTGGAATCACACCATGATGGAATGTGAAATGAGTTCATAAAACTTGTCACATACCCTGATCCTAGAGACCCAGAATGAATGGCCCAAAGCGAAGTGTCAGGCTGGCCTCTTCCAATACGGTGTGTTCGTGTTAGTCATTGTTCATGACTATGCATCTGTAAATCACATCTGTGCTTAAAGAGCACCAACAAAATTCTTAGTAGCCTGTCTGACTTTTCGTACTTAGAAAGCTAGATTTTTCTAGAATGCACACTCATAAAGACCCATAAATGTAACTGCTCTAATCTAGTGGATAGGTCTGCAACTCTTCAGCCCCACTGCTCCCAGTGACCTTAAATATAAAGTATGACCACCTCCTCCTGGAGCCCCAGATCTACTTAGGACATACAGTGTGTGTACAGGTAGGTAGGAAGATCTAAGGGAAAGAATGCAAGTAAGTTATACCTCTACCAGGCTTACTCAAAGCCGGCCTGGGACTAAGGCATATCCTGGTTTCTTTCAAAATTCAGTTATCCATTGCATAGTAACTGCAGATTTTAACCTAGGGCATTCATCTCTCAGAACGCAGCTGTTTGTTGGGCCATAACCATGGGTCCTGAACCTGCCAGGACTTCCTGGCAGTAACTTTTCAACTGGGTTAATCCTACCTGAACAATATGTACCAAGAACCACCTACCCAGGTGACTTCTGTCTCGTATTCTCTCACCGGACAAGTATTTGTTGTGAATTGCTTTGGGCATTGCCGAGCTAGGTTCTGGGAAGGTCAGGAGGGGCACGATGCGATCCTCGTGGGTGAAGGAAGCAGTTAAATGTTAACGCAGTGGATTAAGACCCAAAATGTTAAACAGCTGGAAGCAAATATTAATTCAGTTATTGATTAATTTATTTAGTAAGCATTTTTCAGTGAGTAGTTCTGAGGTAAGCTGAAGAAGAGGGAGGGCTAAGCGAAGGTGAAAGAGAAAGTTACACGGGCTCAGGAAGGTTGGGAAGAGATGAATCACCAGAGAGGGCTGTTGGAAGAGCCTCACCAGCAAAGCAATAAACAGCAGAGACAAAGGGAAGAGGAAGTAAGAAGGGACCTGAAGAAACCACGTTCCAGAAAGACTGGGAGAGACTCAGAGCATAAACAACGGTAAACTTATACCGTGGGTATTATTATTCAAAAAGAGCCTGTAATCTCCTCGGGTGGTGGCAGGGATCATCTCGGACGGACACGATTTCTGGAATACACTTCCCCTGGCTCACCACCAGCTTCCTCCAGCAACATGGCCCTTGGCTTGTAAGTCTTCATACTTCTTCTGGTCCAAGTAACTAACGATCACGAAACCATTCATACTAAGAACCCTCTGCCGTTCGATTCAGACACAAGTCCAACTTCACACAACAGTGGCCATTCCTAAGGCTGGAATTAGATAAATACAACACAAACTACCGCTCAGGATTTTCTCCCACCCCCCACCCCCCAAAATATTTATGGAGCACTTACATGCTAAATTGGGAGGAAAGAGTAGTTTCCTCCTACACTCTCCTATTCTCATGTGAAAGCAAAACAAGAACAGAAGAATAGAGAGTGTTAAGGCCTTGGTTTTATAATCTAGTTTAGGAGGCAGGTATGTAATGAAGCAAGAAAAAAAAACACCGAGGAAGAAATAATGCTGAGAGTTTCAAGGAACATGTGACTGACATCAGGAATTGAGAGACTTGTATTTGCATTTGATTTGAACTTGAAAGAGTGGGAAGTGAGAGATGGGAAAGGCTTTCTGAGCCTAGAGCCCTGTTTCACTACCATTATTGTCAACCACTCAGGAAAGATAAGGAACTACCCTCTGGTGGGAAGTGGTCTGCCCCTATTTACCCCTGTGCTAATTCCCCCTAGGAGATTCCAAGGGAATCCATACACAGGGATTCATGATGTAATTGCTCCTGCTCATAGAGAAAGCGGGAGTTCTTTTCTGGTCCTTGGTCCAAGATACTGAAGAGAGATGCTTTTCCTTTCATCACTACTGCCTGACTCCGGGACCACTGTCCCCCAGTCCCCACTCATCAACCATTTCCTGAGCACATACTACATGCCATGCAGCATGCTGAACAATACCCATACAAATAACAGAAGATTAAAATTACATGAGTTCTCCCTTTCAAGATATCAAAGACTCATGAAAGAGGCATACAAAGAAATAATGGCACATAATGGAGCATAAGCAACAGCGCATGCCTGAATAAAATCCATGGTAATATAGGGTAAAAATAAAGTGACCTTGGAGAGGGAAAAGAAAGATCTGGAGAAGAGCCTGGCCTGAGACGTTTCACAGAGCAGGGCTTTGCCAATAAGGAAGGTGGTGAACCTAGGAGAGCGATGGGGAGGACGTTTGAAGCACGAGAAAGCTAAGTGGGTTTAAAACAAGTGGTGACCTCAGTGACACAAGAGCACACGTTTCGGGACAGGAAATGTTCTGGGAAACGAGAGAGACAGGAAGGGACTTGAATGCCACATTAGGCAGCTTGGGGTCCATCCTGTAACTCAGTGGGCGAACGCCGCTTACTTCAGCTCTGCAGGACGACCTGATAAGTAGAGGAATTTCTGGGCCTTCCTACAAAGAGTGAGGCCTAGGGAGCTGCATTTGGAGCAGCTGCCCTGGGTGATTCTTAAGTAAAATTTGATAACAATGGCTAGACTACAGGGATCTTTGAAAATGTTTAAGCATGGGAAAAATAATAAACGGATTGACACTTTTAAAATGTTGCATATATACATATTGTGTGTGTGTGTATCATGTCTAATCTTTGTACCAGTTCGAAGCTGTTTTCCATGTGCAGGCATCTCATTTTCTCCATTAAGAAAGACCATGCTCACCCCAACACACATCATCACCTAATTACTCCTCCTCTAACCGCAGCCAGTAGTGTCCCCAGATCCTGAGGCACAGGTGGCTGGAGCACCCACGTGGTGGGAAAGGTCATTCCGAACAACCGGGCTCACCCAGAGAGTGTCCTGGCCCGGCGCCTTCAGCACCTCATCCAATACCCCAGGGCTGAAGGGCTGCCACTTCATCTACCATGTCTGATCAATTAGTCATGGCACTCCCTTCTTGAATAGCCTGCCATTGTGCACAGGAATAAGGCCAAATGCAAAAAAAAAAAAAAAAAAAAAAAAAGCTTCAAGACCTATCTCAGTCCAGGCCTACGCACTTTTCCTAACTTGTTCTTTACCCGTACGACCCGTGCACCTAAGGGACCAACCACATGGAACCACTTACTGTTCCCACCTCTGAGCGCACATGGCCACCCTGTCCCTTTGCACATGCTGCATCTTCTGTGGACGTCTCCTGCCCTGTCCTCACTCTATTCTCTACCTGAGAAACTCCTACCCACGCTTCAAGGTACAGCTTAGACGTCGCCCGTCTGTGAAGTCTTCCTTGCTTCTCTCTGAAATGCTTACCTTTCAGATAGCCTTCGAATATTCAGCGTGCTTCCATAACACAAAACTGCAAATCGAGCAATCTCCACGTGACCAACCGATGGACGTTCCCTCCCTCCTGATTCAGCGTTTTCCAATGGGATA
The DNA here is from genome assembly GCA_004026885.1 of Lyroderma lyra. Taxonomy (NCBI): domain Eukaryota; kingdom Metazoa; phylum Chordata; class Mammalia; order Chiroptera; family Megadermatidae; genus Lyroderma; species Lyroderma lyra. The sequence continues at coordinate 85,434 of PVJL010005419.1, read as the reverse complement.
TGGTGCTCTCGTTTGCTTTTGTCTTAATATGAAGAGAATAGAAGCTACAAGTAGGAAAATTTCTTTCTTCCTGTCATTCCTTTCTCTTTACTACTGTTTATGCTCTTGAATCCTTCTTTGCAGAAAAAAGATGATATTTGTTTCCAAAGGATACTGTAACAAGGTCCCACAAACTGGTGGCTTTAAACAACGTGAATCTATTCCTTCACAGTTCTGGGAGCTCAGAAGTGCAAAATCAAAGTGGCAGCAGGACTGTGCTCTCTCTCACAGTCTTAGAGTGGGATCCTCCCTTGCCTCTTCCTGTTTCTGGTGGCTCCAGGGATTGCTTGGGTTGTGACAGCATACCTCCAATCTTTGCTTTGTCACCAAGGCCTTCTTTTCTCTGTGTGTCTAAGGACACCTGTCACCAGATTTAGGGCGCATCCTTACAACCTAGTATGATCTTATTTGGAGACCCTTAATTTCATTGCATCTGCAAAGACTCTTTCATCAGATAAGGTCACATCCACAAGGTTCTGGTGACAAAGACATGGGCATATCTTTGAGGGAGGTGGGAGAGGGCACCATGCAGCTCACTATAAATAAAGATCTGCTTGCTAATAAACTATATATACGTCTATAGTATGTTCATTAATAAACTATATATACGTCTATAGTATGTTCATTATGTCATAAACTCTAATAATACATTTTTGACATTTGGGAGTCATTTAGGAAGTGTCTAGGACATAATCTCACCAAGTATCATTGTTACAGATGACAGTAAGATGACATAGCAGGAAAGTTAGATATTGATCATCCATTCACATTTGCCTTGAGTCTTAACATAAACTAAAACTCTCGACATAAGGAAACCGCTAAAACAGCAGCTGATACTTCAGTTATCTCTAAAAATATAACACTTGGCCACAGCAAGCGCGCCGCCTTGCCCTGAGAGATTGTCTTGTCCAACTGAGCAGTGTAACAGCTGGCCATCTGGCTCTTCCAGAATTAAATTGAGATTTATCCTGTTTTATTAGGAGCAAAGACATGTTCTACTACTTAGAGCATTATTTTTATTTCTAGATGAAATTGCACAAAAGCACATTGAAAAGTTTGTTTAATAACTTACATTTACTAGCTTTGCTGTTAAATCCCTCAACCTGGCATTATAGATATTTGGGGCTACATAATTCTTTGTTGTGGGGTGTCCTGTGATTATGGGATGGAACATTGCTGGCTTCAACCAACTAGATGCCAATAGCACCTCCCCAGGGTTTCCAGACTTTGACAAATTCCCCTGTGGGACAAAATTGCCCCCGATTGAGAACAATTAGTTTAAATGGAAAAATCATATTTTAAAAAATTGAAAAGTGAAAATTTCTATGTTAATTTGTATAGAAGGGGCAGTGATCCTGATAGTCGTAATTGTGACATTACAGATTTGCTCATATAAGCATAGAAAAACTTGTGTGAGAAGCTGAAACAGAAAGCAACTATATGCTTCAAAATGATTGCTATTGATTTTTTCTGAATTTGTTTCTCCATGTTTAAAAATGGAAATGATAATACCTCTTAGAACTACTGCAAGATCAGATAAAATATCAGAGTGCTAAGCACATAACGAGAGTACAAAAGAAGTTATTATCTTTCTTTTCTAATGAGCCTGTGGAGGCTTTTTCTCTTTTGTTTTTGTGTATTTCAGCATAATTTTTGTTTCATAGGGTCATGAAGACTGTGCAAAGCAATAGCTTTGTTTAAGTCAAACCGGAATCTACGGTTGGCTATTTGTGGAGCTCTCTTGCTTTTAATTTTAAGGCCTACATAAAGAGAAAGAAAACAGGAGAGGTGGCAGGGCAATAGAACAAGGGGGGAAATATTTATTTCCTGCTGCCATCCTGACGGATCTCTTTTTAGAGGAGTTAGCAGGGGGAAGTTAGGGAAGTCATGTTCACAAAACACTGTGAAAGACTCGAAGCGTTAGGCAATGATAAACTTACTCCACAGATGACTTTTTCAAAAAGATCCCCTGACCCACTGCATTGGCAGCAGGAACCCTGCCCGGGCACCATTACTAAGAGTGTGCAGTGCCCAGTGGGACACCACTAACCTTCACTCCCCCATTCTAGGGTGCAGCAAGGTTTCACCTCTCTTCCATCCGAAATCTCAGCAGCTAAAACCTTCATAATCGAAGTGCCCCAGTGTATAAGGGAGAGGGTCCCAGTTTGGTTCAGAAACGAGGTCGTACTTAATAGAGGCATTTATATCTTTAGATCCAATCAGTCTTCAAATGCCAGCTTTACATACTCAGCTATTACTGGGTTTTCTACAAGGGCCTCAAATCAAAGAGTTCCTAACAGGGCTCTTCTGCCCGCGAAACCTGTTTCCCCTGTGCCTCGCCTGTCTCACTGATCTCTGTTCTCTCCTCTCACTCCACTGCTGGTCTCTGCTCAGGCCCTAAACCTGTCGAGTGTGCCTATGCCTTTTCCTCCTCACCCCACAGGCCGCTAAACTAATCCCATTGCTTTCTATTTCTTTTATCTGTGCCTTCCTTTCATTCCCAATTCAAGGCCAGCATGTTTTAGTGGCAACAACCTGCTGATTAGTCTCCCTGCCTTTAATCTGACCTCTTCCAATTTATTGAACACAGTACAGCGGGAGCGTTTTGTTTTGTTTTGTTTTCCTAAAGAGAAAATCTGTTTCCCTCTTTCTCCCACGTAAAATTTTTCATTGATTCCACCATTTGCCCCCTGGACAAAGTCCATACTGTAAAAAAATGAATTTATTTTCCAGTTACAGTTAACATTCAATATTATATTAGTTTCAGGTGTACAACATGGTGATCAGACGTTTATATACCTTACAAAGTGATCACATGACAAGTCTAGTGCCCATCTGACACGCTGCATAGTGATCATGACGTTATTGACTATATTCGCTGGGCTGTACTTTATATCCCTGTGACTATTTTTATAACTGCCAATTAGGACTTCTTAACCCTCTCACCTTTTTTACCAAAGTCTATACTTTTCATCCAAAGGCCTTGATTATTTCCCCAAGTTCATTTCCTGGCACTAACTCTCCTCAGACCTCTAGCACCATGACCACTGCACCCACAAACTAAGCCTCGGTCACACCAGAGGACTTTCAGTTCTCCAAATACCACACCTCCTTGGCTTCTCCTCCTCCCCACCTCCAAGCTACTTTCAACTTATTACATCACGCTCCGTCCCCTTCAGTCTAGATACCATTCCTTCGGGAACATTTCCTTGGTCTGCCAAGAAGGGCCCACATGTCTTTCCTATGTGTTTCAATCTCATATTTATTTACATTCACAAAACAGTAGCTCTTTTTTTGGTTTCACAATTTTATCCCCAGCTCCTAGTCCATAGCATGCTGTTAATAATAGTGTTTGAATAATTGACATACCTGGTCAATGAGACTATTTCAGTTGTCCTGGCTGATATCCTTATATTTATCTCAGTATCTCTCCTATTACATATTTATTTGTTAAATAAATAAGTATGCTTCTTCCATTATATACAGATCGTTCAGTTTATACCCAAGCCAGCTGCTTTTGTTGTCTCTGTTCAATACAGAAAACTTTCCCCTAACCCTAGGCCCAAGTTTTTTTTCTATTAAGTCATTTTAAAGAATCACAAAAAATATAGTTTGCATTTTAAATGTTCTTTTAAAACATGTAAACTATATTTTTAAGACATTAGTGATATAATCTGATTTTTGTCACATAATTTTTTTAAGTTGTTAAAAACACACGTAACATTAAATTTACCATCTTTATCATAACTTTTTATTTTCAAGGAATATTTAATTACAAGGCAGATAACATATACGTATCTAACATGTATTTTTATATCACTGAAGTTAAAGCAAAATATCCTTTTCAATGGATTAAAATGGCTTGCTTTATCTGTGTACACATTAGTGCAATTAGTAAAAAAGAAAAAAAAGAAGCTAGAATTTATCTCTGCTTGTTCAGATTCTAATGGCACATTGCATGAAAGGATATTCACCTTCTTTTTTTTTTTTCATATCAGAATGCCATGCCCCACGGTCCAAAACAAAACCTCTGATTAAGCTTATATCAGTCTCAAATTTATGTTTCATTTTCACAACCTCAACCATGAAGAGTCAATGGGTGCATCTTGGTTTTTTTAATGGAGTCCATTTTAAAATCCAAAGTGGAGTCCACTATAGTCTCTGTTAAGACATCAGCACTTTCAGCATGAAGTTTAGTACGTAGCGATGTCCTGGCCACATCCGTAGCTGTCCCTTGTCCATCTCTTTGCTAACTCTGACTTGTTGCAAAACTGGAGTGCCTTTTCCTTCGCAGTTCCAAAACCTTCTGCTATTACTCTGGGATGCAGACCCTAAGAATAAACACACAATTACAAATCCATCCCAGCACTGGAATTCTTCAATTAGATGCAACTATAGTTCATGATAAAGTAAAGATAATTTTTGAAAGGATATTCTGGACCATTCATACCTTGTAATACAATTAAGACAATGGGTTGACTTTTTAAATACATTTAAAAGGGGAGAGAGATAGACAAGTTATGGGCTGACTGGAACCTGGAACCCAGATCTTTCCTGGTACCATCTGCTGCTTTCCTGAGTCCCTTGCCCAGCGAATAGCTGCTCCGGAACCACCACCCAGGAGGGTCTCAGAGCCATCACCTATCTCCTGGGGCAATCAGTGGATCCTTGGGACAAACCAGGGCTAGAGGCACCTGAAGAACAACTACCTATATTGCCAAAAGTCATCCTAGAATCTAATCCAGATCTTCCACGAGGAAATTTAGGTCCAGAGAAGTTAAGTAATTCACCCAAGGCCAAACCACTAATCACCCGGCTGAGTCGGGACTCAAATTTGCCCCAGGACTCTGACGTTCTTAGTTCATCACACAACAAAATCAAGACGCAAACCAAAACTCAGAGTCTGTTTCCTAATCCTATTGCTTTTCTATGAATGAGTCGGCCACACTCACTGATAGTAACATTTTAAAATCACTCATGAGTATTGTTAGGTAAGGTTCTAATATTTTCAGAGCTCTCACAATGGCCCAGGCGCAGCACCAAGCTCTGAACAACACACATCAAACACAGTGACTCCCTCTAGGCATTCTCCTAACCCGGGCAGTTCCGTCGGGCTCTGTTTTTTTCTGCATAACAGGAGAGGAGGCCCAAGAATTTGTAGACAAGCCTCAGTGTAGGTGCAGTACCAGTCATGGTGGGGAAAACAAGCTAGTTAAGTAGCTATAAAAAAACAAACAAACAGTGACTTCTGTGGTTTTCAGAGGGGCTGACTTGAAGAAAGGAAAGTCAATAGAGGATAGGTGTACTTTCTGATTCAATACTTGAAACACAGGCAATGTAGCCTGTCTGATGCTGAATTAGGTAGGTAGCCAATGTGGGGTGTGATATGAGACATCTCTGACCAAATCCTTATACCTATCATACTTCCCAAGTTGCCAAAATTTACCATCATTACAAATAGTTTTTGGGGTGGTAAGCCATTATCTCTAGAAACTCTGGCCTTCCCCTTACATCGCTGTTAAAATGCTGTAGTGCATTAATTCATTAACATTCATTATTGTAATACCTAGAATACATGGATGCTGTAGCAGTGTGTTTAAGATAAATGACCATAAGTGCACAGGTTGCTTTATAGAATTTTCATTGCAAAATTTAATCTCTCTTTATCCCCAAATCAGCCCTTGTACAAGGATATAATATCCCCCCTGTTTTAGGACAAGAAAACTGAGGTTTAGAATAGTTAAGGGGATAACCCCAAGTCACACAGCCAGGAAGTGGCAGAACTGTGATTTTAATCTATGTCTTCTGACCGAAAATTCCACAGTCATTCCATTACATCTCTTTGGTATATCAGCAGAAATCTCTAAGACAAAGGAGCTCAGATCTCAAAAAAGAAGGTATTAATACAAGATGTAAGAGAGTATGGTGTAAATAACAAAACCAGATTAAAAATACTTTTTGAAAGGCGAACAGCCAAAGGAGAGAAGATATCTGCAAATGATACCTCTGATAAGGGGCTAATATTCCCAAATATATTTTAAAAACTCACACAACTCAAAACAATGAAAACAATCTGATTTAAAAATAGGCAGAGGACCTGAACAGTCACTTCTCCTAAGCAGACATACAAATGGTCAACAGACATATGAAAAGATGTTCAACATCACTAATAACTAGGGAGATGCAAGTCAAAACTACAATGAGATACCACCTCACACCTGTTAGAATGGCTATCGTCAAAAACAAGAAATAAGTGTTGGAGAAAAAGGAACCCTCATGCACTGCTGGTGGGAATGTAAGTTGGTACAACCGCTGTGGAAAACAATATGGAGGTTCCTCAAAAAATTAAGAATAGAACTACCACATGATCCAGCAATTACTCTTCTGGGTATTTACCCCCTAAAAACTCCCATAAAAACACTTATTCATAAAGATATATATTTATATATACATTTATATACATATATTTATATATAACTCAGCCATAAAAAGATGAAATACTGACATTTGCAACATGAATGGATCTTGAGAGTATTATGCTAAGTGAAATAAGTCAAATAAAAAGAATAAGAGCCACACGGTTTCGCTTATACGTAAGCTATAATGCAAAAAGCAACAAACTAACTCAACAGAAACAACTCCTAGATATACAACAGAATAATGGTTACCAAAGGGGAGGGAGGGTGGGGGAAGGGGGAGGGGGATAAAGGGAGTCTTATCACAGAAGAAAGTAAGACTTTGGATAGGGAGCATGATAGAAAATACCTGTCGAATTATAATCTTTTACACCTGAATATTATAAAATGTTATTATCCCACGCTATTCCAATACGCTTAATTTTTTAAAGTATACAATATTAAAAATATGCCTGTGGATTCAGCACTGTATTTATGAAACAGAAGCCCCATGGCTCCATGTATTGATATACCACTCTCCCATTATATCACAGGTCTTTCTTAGGAAATACTGGCAGGATGTTTTAAAAATGACGTAAATGAATTCAGCTGATATATTTCCCCAGATACTCGAAACACCCACCTGTCCTTTCAAGGCAGGTCTGTCTAAAACAAAACTGAAGAATTTTCTAATGAAGCCGAGGACTGAATCCGAATCTTTCTTTTATTCAGTTGTTTTTAATGCTAGCTAGATAAACTTCAACTAAAAGCAAAAGAAAAAAGACAATTGTTCTTTAAAGTCTGCACTCATTCTTTAAAAGTGAGTGAGGTAATGTCCTAAGAATCACACACTTCAGGACCACCTGGATGTCTTGTTAAAGTGCAGATTCTGAATTTATGGGATTGGGATGGGGCCCAAGGCTCTGCATTTAACAGCCCTACATTTTGAGTAGCAAAACCCTAGAATACACCTGTATGCTCAGGTTTACATATAATTGTAAAATGTTGACTCCTCCGTCCCCCATTACCAACAAAATAGTCTGTTGACCAGGCAAAGTTGAGTTGATTGCTCATTGTCGTAATGGATAGAACTATTTAGATTAAGTCCTAATAGTATCTCAAAACAGATAACGCCAGACATATGTTCTAAGAAATGCATCTTTAAGCGATTTCGTCATCGTGCAAACATCATAGAATGCACTTTCAGAAGCCTAGATGGTATCGACTACTACACATCTGGGCTATATGGCATAGCCTATTGCTCCTAGGCTGCAAGCACATTGCTGTACAAAACAATGTGCGATTAAATCCAGCGCAAGAGAAAATAATGCAATCAAGAGACAGTAACACCGCGTGCGTGAGGCACTGCTAGGGTAACACGGCATACTATTTTACAGTAAGCTATTTTTATAAGTAGAAAGTGTACACTCTAATGACATACTGTGTGCATCCACGATTTCCTGAAAGGAACCAGGGAGGGAGAAAAGAAAGCGGGGGAGTCCATGAGAAAGGCGTTTCGGTCCGAGAGCGCCACCTGCTGACTCACAGAAGTGCAATAGTTGGTTTTAACAGAAGGACTAGGCTGCCACCTACTGATGGATGTTTTTAACTTTCCAAATATTTTACAGAAAGGTGGTTTGCTTTCATTTAAAACGTGTGCCTTAAGCACTAAATAAGAGATGCTAGAAAGAGAAAAATAGCACAAAACGGAGGAGACATCATGAAGACAGGTGAGATGCTGGTGAGGGGTAGAAGCATGGTTACAAAGAGTGCTGTGTGCAGCCCAAGGACAGACTGGGGGAGACCAAGGTAAGGGGAGTTAGGAAGCTTTATTAAGATGAAGAACTCCAAGGCAGATCTTAAATGCAAATTGATGAGCAGGTGTAGGAAGGAGGAACTGAGAGTACCAGGCAGAATGAGAGGTGAGGTACAGACAATTTGTCAGCCAGATGATTTGGTACAGCTGAGCCTTGTGATGCGAGGCGTAGACAGGCACCAAGAGAGAAAGCTGGGAAGGGAGGCCGGGGCCAGATCCTGGAAGATTTCACCTGCCACATCGTGGAGGTTATCCTGTAGGAAATAGCCGAAGACCTCCTCCTGATGGGTATTAAGCAGGGAGAATGCAGGATAGGCTTCTGTTTACAAACACCACACAGACAGCAGTCCGCTTTCATTGGAAGAAAGTGAAATTGGAATGCAGTGCACTGATTTGGAATTTTGTTGTTGTTGTTGCTGCTGCAAGTCCCATTAACGTATTCTATTCACTTAAATAAAAAGGTGGAATTTACTGGAAAGATATCAAGAGTACATCAAAGTATCAAGAGGCTGGAAGGGCAGGCTTGGAAGCAGGCAGGAGAAAAGGCAGTTTGGAAGAGGCACAACTGTTGTCCCGTAGTTGGCACAGTCTGACCAGGAAGGTCCGGCTGCAGGAGGACATTGTGGCCACTGCCATCCCGAACTGACCCGAAGCACCCCAGTGGGCGCACAGAATTCTCAGCCCTCAGCCATCTGCCAGTGCCTTGACTGCTCGATAGTTGTCAGGGACAACTGGTCACTGTGACTTCATTAACGGAGTATTAGTTAGGGTTCCTGTTTGGCTGCAGTAACAAAGATAAAAAAATTAATGATGACGTAAATAAAAATCGACATTAATTTCTCTTTCACATAAAGGGACGAGGCTCTCCTCTGTAAAGCCTGCACTGGTCCAATCTTGATTTTTACTCTGCAATCCCTCACACACAGTTTCCATTTTCTGGTCCAAGATAGCTGCTCCCATTGCCATTGTCACACTTCCATTCTAGCTGCAGGGAGAAGGAAAATAAAACTGAGATGGTGTGCTTCTGTCTCTTAAGCTCACTTATCTCACGTCCAAGTCAATGTCCCAAGCTTGGAGACGTAGCCACATCCAGCTGCAAGAAACACTGACAAATGCAGTCAGGACTCTCTGTGGCCACGAGGTCAATTAAAAGTCTATTCCTCAGGCAGAAGGAAATTGCAGATTGAGGGACAACTTAATATGCATTTCTCTTCTTCTCGAGTAAAAAATTCAACTGCTTCTGACTCTTTCTCATCTTCAGTCTCCTACACCCTGCTTTTCACATAGTCCTACTCTATCAAAAATAGTCCACAGAAAATTCACTATTGACCTTCCTAATCATCTGAAAGTAGTTCAGCAGAAGTAGAACCACTGTAGCACATGCAGCACAGAAGGAAACAAGGAGAAATGAGACTAAGAAAGAAGAGATAGATGTTCAGAAACTGAATCCGTGGCTTCTAAAGTGAATTCCACAGACTACTTGCACTAGAGACGTCTGGGGGCTTGATAAAAATGTGCATCCTTAGGCCCCTCTCCAGGCCAATGTGGCTGAAATTTTGGAAAAGGGGCTTATAAATCTATTTTAAATAAATGTGTTTATTGATAATTACACAGGAAACTTGAGAAGCTCTGGGCTACATCATAAAGCAGATTTGATCAATGGGTGTCCATTCAAGTTGGCTTCATGTCCTTTTGCCATTTTTTTCATAGTGGTGGTGGTGTTGTTGATTTAAATATTTCCTAGTTTGGGGGCACAACAAGATGTTGCAGGCTTATCTTATACTTTCTCTACCCAGCCCCAAAGATGGCCAATATTTCAGGGGCTCCTAGTGTCTTTTATTGGAAAATGGTATTTAGAACTGAAGATCTGGATATTACACGGGCTCATTACGATTGGACTGTCACTGATCCTAGGACTTCTCAGTGAACAGAGCTAAGGAACACTGATGCATGCACACACATATACCTACAAACAATTATGCACTCAATCACATTTACATATATATCTATATCTGTCTATCATCTATCATCTATCTATCTACACATTGAAAATTATGACTTCACTGATACTTCTACTCCCAGTCAAACACCAAGGATCACTGGGATTGTTCTAGTTTCCTCACTATGTATGCTTGTAACTTCTTCTCAAGTAGTGAAAAACCTGGCTTTTAGTCTCCTTAAATATATTTACCTATTTGATCAGTCCAGCATGTGTAACCTTTTCTCCCATCTTCACTGCTACTCCTTCCCTACTCCCACCCTGAACCCCTATTCTAAGCCAGCCTCCCTTGGGGTGTCTTCCTTAACTTGCCTGGGCTCTCCCACCCACATCAGGACACACTCTCTCCCAACACAGTCTTCACCCAGTTCAGGATCAGACACCCACACCCAGCCGCTGAAGTTCCCCACTTCCTCCCACATCGCAGATGGTTCCAGATTAAACTGTTCAGGAAGCAGTGGGAAAGGAAGGCAAGGAGAAGGGAGAGGAAGAAAAAAGAGAGGAAAGAGGGAGAGAACTAGGAAGGAGACATCATACATTTCTAACAGGAGGTAAACTAGATGTGGGTGGGCTAGAGCCATCAATTAGGAATCCTGTATTCCACGTCAAGAATGGTGACAGTTTGATAGCAGTGTGGCAGTGAGACAGAGAGAAGTGGATCAATTTGAGAGATGGCTGGAGGTAAAATGGACAGACTTCAGGGCAGATTAAATACAAGGGGTAAGGGAAAGGGGGGTGGGTCATGTTGAGGATGACAAGGTTTCTGGCTTCATAATTGTGCAGATAATGATACCATCGCTAGGAAGAACACTGGAAGAGGGACAAACTCTGCATAGAGCCACACATGTACTTCTGTTGTGCATCATTAACATTTCTATCAGCTTTGTATAATAGTTATTTATATATAGGTAAGATTTTGAAATCAAGGCTATTTAGAGGTTGGCAAACTAAGGCCCACAGGACACTAAGACAGACAAATCCTGTTCTTGTATGGCCCATGAGCTGAAAATGGGTTTTAATTTTTTAAGGGTTGCTTTAAAAAAAAAAAAAAAAAAAAAGGAAACGGAGATGAATGCAACAGAGACTGTATGGGACCCACAAAGTCTAAAATATGTATTCTCTGGCCCTTTATTTACAAAATGTGTGGACATCTGCTTTATATCGTTCATCTTGCTTTATTGCTAATGAATACCTGTTTATAAAATTGAATTGTATTAAGATATGTGAAAACAAGATATTCTCCAAGGAATTTAAACTTGTGAAGTAAAAATAATACACAAGAAAACACAAGATAGTTTTAATATATGGAAAAATGCAAATTTTCAAACTTCAGGAAAACATGGAGGCTTTCCTGCTGACTTAGTCAACAAAAATTCATGGAGAGGAAGAATTGTAAGAACTGGAAAATTCACCTGGGATGGTCTAACTGGAAGAATTTAAGTAATCTTGAATTTTTGTGATGAAATGAACATATTTTTTAACCTATCAAAATTATACACTGAGGATGATATATTATAATCTCCTAAGTATCGCTTTATTGCTCATAACTTTTCAGTTTCACCTCTACTTCCCTCTATGATAACTAGAGAGAAAAACTCTTTAAACTGTTTGTTAGTAGCTGAGTGGACAATGGCTCAACAATTTAGTAAATGGAAAGCCAATATTCCATCGTCTTGCTTCCAATTGCATTTGTACAGAACCCAGTAACTCCACGTGGAAACAAATGCTTTCCCTTTTCTACAAGTCCCCACCAGAGTGTACGTTGTGCCAGGTTCTGTAACCCTTACCTAGAATTAAGGTATTTCTGCAGTTAACTTCAATAATTAACTTCCTTTTTTTGTCCAGTTTTTCTAAGAGGCAAGTTTACAGAAATTGCCATGTACATGAATATGCAAGCTGGTAACTTGAGCTTGGCCAAGGATACTCTTACTTTTAACAGCACAGCAGCCAGGTTGATCTGTTCACATACAGGTGGCTGTAAGCAAAACATCTGTCATGAAGGAGGAAGTAAAAAAGGAAGAAAAAAGGAAGAAAACTAGCCCTGTCCCCTCCATCCAAGGAATTCGACCTTAAACACTGAGTTTAATGGAGACTTCCTTTATGAAGCATTTCCTTACCCTTACCCCATTTGTTTTTAAAGTTAGAATTAACTACTTCCTGTCTTATACCCAACTATAACTAGTTCAAGTGTCTACCAGTGTTTCTATAACAACTCAGGGCAATTGGTTTACATGTCTGTTCCTGCCTGCTGGACTGTAGACTCCTTAGGGAAAAGGTTGCATCTTATTTCTCTTTCTGGGCCCCCTGCCTAATACAGAGCTGACCACAGAGCCAGTACCAAACAAACATTTATAGATGAATCAATAAATAAATGTTTTGGAGTTCTTAGGAAATGGCAGTGCCTAGTGGGGTGGCCAGGAGTCTTTCTGGACAAGAAAGAATGAAGAGAAATATGACAATACTGAACACTGAAGGTCCTAGGACTAACCCCTCCCCGCCTCTGGTTTCTAACAATTGAAAAAGCATATCCAAGACTCACTAGCCAAATGGAGATAGTATTAATAGCAGAGATAGTTAGCTGTTCCTAATACTTATTCTTCCATTCTTTCGAAGTGATGGAGTTCTTAGTTTTCGAATGGAGCCATAGCAAAAACTGACAAGACTTCAATACCCAGCCTCCTTTGCAGCTGGGTGTGGTCATAGGACTTAGGTCTAGCCAATGGGATGTAAACATAAATGCAATATGGCAGTTTCCAGGCTCCTCTTCTCCCCTCCTCATTATCCAGTCTGAATCAAAGCTACAGCCTTGGGATCCCAAGGACTTCATGGCTCAGAGCTGCTACACCAGCCTTGAACTGCAAATTCTGGACTACTGCCTGAGAAGAAAACAAACTACTTTTTAAAGCCACTGTTAACTTTAGATTTTCTCTACTGCTCTCAGCCACACCTAGTCCTAAGCAATACAAGGCTCAAAGTGTTAGCACCTAGAGAGCCTAACCACCTGCAAGCCACGCGGGCTCAGGTAAACTGTCTTAAAAACAAACAAGGGAAAGATCTACAATTTCTTCTACAGGACTCAATGGGCAAAGCCAGGTCTGTAAAGTCGTGTATGGGGAACCTTCCTGGTTTTCTAGAAGAACAGTAAGAGATAAATTTGGGGAGGGAGAGAGGGGAGAGAAAGGAAAGAAAGGACAAAACAGAGAGACAGAGAGACTAGAGAAAATTAATGATAATTAATATTGGATTTCTTTTAACTTCCTCCCCCCTACCCCATGTGGGAGTAGAATGCAAAGAAGGGAAGGACAATATTTCTTCCCTGAGGAAAACTACAAAACATTAGAGCTCAGAGGGACAATAAAACGCACGTGAAACCAAGGGTTCTTATGACTTTGATTAAATTAACTTTAAATTCCAGCTCTCTCTCTAGGGATTTACCCTTCAGAGACCTGCCTTTCCCAGGATAATCAGCAACCCCAGAGGCAGCAGAAGACAGTAGCCTGGACCTGATCACAAGGTTCGGCCCTCTGGCAGGCTAAAGATAACATCTTGACCTAAGTTATGCTTCCTGAGCTCCAAAAGCCAGGAGGTGGAAAGACCCCCTGGCTCCTTTCCAATGCAACCTGACAGAGGGACTCCAGAAAAAACCTCAGAACTCTCTTCAGACCTGAAGAAACGATTTATTATTACTCTTACCTCACCTCTGAGCAATCGGCTCCTAGCACTATTTCAAACCCTTAACCCAAGTGTCTTGTGATTTTGCCCTATATAATCTGCAACCTACAGGCCATCCGGGAGTTCCGGCTTTTGAGCATTAGCTTCTCGGTCTCCTGGGTGGCGCCATTCTTAATAAAATAGCTGGTACCTCTCCACTGCAATTCTTGGTGTTTAGTGTTTGGCTTTGCCAGTGCAGGATGGACAGACTCTTTCTCTTGGATAACATAGAGAGGCCAATCCCATAATTTTACAAATGAAGTGAGGTCCAGGGAGGACAAATTATGTTATTCAAATTACACGACTATAAGGATCAAAACCAATGCTAAATCTTAAGATAGAATTTATTATTCCATACAGTGATTTCTTCTGTTAATTATGAATTATTAAAGATGGAAGAATATTTAGTCCAACCTCTTCACTCTGAAAGTGAGGAAAGATGTATTGAGAGAGCTCAAATAAACTGCCATGGTCACATAGCTAGTTTTTTACTACCAATTCAGGCTTCTGTTCCCTAGTCTTTACACATCCATGCAAATGTTGGGAAATCTCCAATATTAATCCAGAGTAAATGTGCATGTTCGGGGGAGCAGAGGAGATATGAAACATAGCAAGTATAACAACACCCCCACACACACACCATGCCCGCATTTATGTTGGCCCATGAACAGTTAACAGTTTGTAACACCTAAGACTTCCTTCCCGGGCTAACTGGCAGTTACAATTATTTTGCAAACCTGTTTCCAAGTCCCGAAGAGGGAGAAGTGTATAAGTGTATTTTAAATTTGCAAATGTTTTATCTTTGAACTCCTTAGTAACACTATTCATCTCCATCTTTACACTGCTCTGTGGAGTTTGTTATGGTATGTTTATACCTCCCTCTCCTGTGGCTACACGGAACCTCTGTCAGCAGGTTGTATGGCTCCTAGAACTGTACCCTTCTAGTTACTATCAATGATATTAGCTTTCACCTTGGATGTAAATGGGGCCAAAAAAAGAAAAAAACAAACAAACAAAAATACCCAAGATCAAGGAGGAAACGAATTTGGATAGGAAGAAGCCATCATAATCCTATGAATAAAATGCACATGAAAATTTCAGTAACGTGTAAGGATGCGAGGCAGAGATACACAAGGGTATTCTGCAGAAGGACACTTGCTGTCAGCACCAGGATGCAGACGGGGTATGTCTGAGAGGTGCTGAGGACAAGGCCACACTTAGAACCATTGGAACCAGTGGATACCATTGGAAACGTTCCCATGTGCCACTTCATTCTAAATGAGGCCAAGCACGTTGGTCATGCAGCTCACAGACAACAGGGGATGTCTGTAGCTCTGGACACCGTCACGAAGTCACTGTACTTTGCACAGGAATTTCAGTGCTGTGTGCTCAAATGCCATCCTTTAAAGCTTAGCTCTGAGTGCACAGAAGCAATCCAGGAACACAGACAGGTGAGCTGAGTGCTCACAGTGGTTTCTCTCTACCTCTGAGCAGGGTCAGGTACAGGCAGGACACACCTGGCCTTTGCCCCTAGGCACACTGACCTATGAAAAATGGAGCAGTCTCTCCTGACTTTCCTGTTGGAAGCAGCGTTTGGGATTGGGAACAGTAAAGGAAATCTAAGGAACCCTTCCCGCTGCAGCAAACTAGACCAGTCTGGGCCCCAAGATCTTTGACCTCCCTTCACCTGGAGCATTCTTGCTCATCCTACCCACCCCCATATTGCAGATCAGCAGTAAAGAATTTGATAAATTTATAGAGATCATGTGCTCCAACCCCTCCTACCTGCCTATCAAAGTCTATTTCATTACCACCTTCTCAGACCTGATGGTCCCTCCATCTCTCAATACATTTGTGCTGTGACACTCCTTGTCGTATTTGTCACATTCTGTCTTACGTTAAAGTTTTTTGTGTACATGTTTTTCACACCCACTACTGGGCCAGGTTGAAACCTATAGATCTTAAAATATTTTGGTGTCCTAAAAATTAAAACAATAACATCCATAGTTCCTACAAGGAAACCTTTCATGCTTTGGAAGGAAAACATATCATTCTTTTAAACAAAACCTAAAACACTTTGTTTTTCCACTTTTCTAGTTTCCCAAGTCCCTGCTGCTTAGTGTGTCTGCTGGGTACTTCTCCAGCCTTGATCCCAACCACGCGTGGACTGTGAGCATTTTCAGGACAAAGGCAGCCTTACTCCTCCATATGAGCTCTTTACAATTAAACACAGAGCTCAAAACCACAATAAATATGTGATGAAATGAACAGAGGTAGCAGTAACTTGATGAGGAGCAACAAGTAAGTTGAATCGGTCCCATCCAAGGCCTCTGAGCGCCCCGCGGAGAGCACACAGCTCCCCGAAGGCAGGAAACCGCGTGACTCGTGATAAGCAAGCAACACACAAAGCACATCTTCCTCTCCTGCCGCTCCTGCCCTTGGCCGGGAGCCACCTGCCTCCAGCCTTCTTTGGGAAAGTATTCACGGGCAATGGCATTGACATTGCACAGACCAAGGCTTCTTTCTACTTTTCTGGAGGCGGCTGGAATCCATTTAGCAAATGCCTTGGGATGGCAGTTCTCACGTGGCTTAGAAAGTTCTCCACTTTTGATCCCTGCAGCGTGACTTTCCACATCCTCAATCAGAAATCAGAAGCTACCCACCCCGTTTCCTGTGTCCTTGGTAGCAATAAGCAGCAAAGCCGCCCTGGGCCACTGCCGGAAGCGGAAGCGGGGTGGGGTGGGCGGAGCCCGGGAGCAGCCGCGTCAGTGAACCCCGACCACGCCCCCGGCCTTGTCCACACAACTGCAGTACCCTGTCAGCCTCCCACCAGGTCGTGACAGATTCCTGCCTCTCAAATAAGCAGCAGCCTGAGGCTGAAAGCCAATATGAGGCTGAAAGCCAATATCCGGAATTTGAAAAATGCCCACAGGAGACGATATATCCTCAGGGGATTTATTTATTTATTTATTTATTTATTTTGCTTTTTGGTATGTGGGGAGCTCCCTGGCTGGGAATCGAACCCAGGCCGCAGCGCTGACAGCGCCAACGCCGAAGCCTTAAGCCACTACACCATCAGGGAACTCCCCTCCTCAGGGGATTTAGCTGGGCCAGTCTTTCAAGGTCATGGACTACCTCCCAGGGCTCAAGGTTGCTACATTACCTGACCTGACTGGCACTACTGAAGCACTCACTGCTGAACGTCCGTAGGGCTTCCATTCTCCTTTAAGCACTCATTGAAAAGAAAATTCTTGGGGAGTTCCCTGGCGGTGTAGTGGCTTAAGGCTTCGGCACTGGTTCGATTCCCAGCCAGGGAGCTACCCACATACCAAAAAGCGCAAAAAAAAGGAAAAAGAAAATTCTTGTACTACCTTATGATAGTGTTGAATCATTGGAAATAATTCTCAAAAACGATTTTTTAAAGTGTTCTCTTCTGTGTGAGAAGCTAGGAAGTGACGATCAGGGCCATGAAGTTTTTTCGGTGACAAGGTGAGGTGAAAGACCGACGCACTCTGAGCGAATGAACACTCACCAGCACCCCCAGTGGTAGGTATGTGTAATGGGTAGACCAGTAGTGTCCTCCCAAACTTCATGTCCACCTGGAACCTGTGACTGGGACTTTATTTGGAAATAGGGTCTTTGCATATAATCAGGTTCAGGCGAGGTCATACTGGCTTAGGGCAGGCCCTAAATCCAATATGGCTGGTGCCCTTTCAAGAGGAGAGACACAGAGCTACAGGGAGAACATCCTGTGACAACAGAGGCAGAGACTAGAGTGATGCAGCTACAAGCCAGGAAAGTCGAGGATGGTGAGCAAACACCGGAAAAAAGGAGCAAAGTAATGAAACGCATTCTCTCTCAGAGCCTCCAGAAGGGACCAATCCCGCCAACACCTTGATCTCAGAATTCGGGTCTCCAGACTATGAGAAATTAAATCTTCTTGTTTGAAGCCACTTACAAGCAGCCCCAGCAAACTCATATGTCTGATATGGGACTTCGGTTCCTGCACATACTATTAGGCCAACTCAAAGAACGATGAGGTTATGTAATCAGCCCATTTCCTTGGTCACCTCTTATGTGACAGTATCCATCACAGACTACCGATTCTACTTAGTGTTTTAATCGCTGTTACCAGACCATACTGAAATACATACCTGGTGTCCTCTAGGACATCTCCTAGGCAAATACAGTCTATGGTCACCCCGAATTCCCCAGAAGATGTCCGCAGGTGGGGTAGCAGCAGACAGCCACCAGAGAGAATGGGGTGGGCCAAGCGTCAAACCTTTACTCATAGCAACTCTTCTCTGTTGCGTCTTATTTTATAAAATGGTTTTTAAATTCTATTTTATTCATTATTTTTGTTATTGAAATTGCCCCACAATAAATAAAAAGAGAGAGTAGACAAAACACGCCCAGTTTAAATAAAATAACCGTATTTTGCCATACTTATTTCTGTTTTGTTTTTATTATGGGAATTTATTTTAAATAAGGGTTCTGCTACTATTTTTGTTAAATACTGGATTAGAAAACTCACTTGTCATATATAATAAATTACACGTTGTTGGCTCCAAGGGCTGCATCATAAATTTAATCTATTGAAAGGGAAGTGTCAGGTCTGGGGCCAGTCATCTGGGGGCCAGTCATCATATCTGCAAAGATTCCATTATATTTGACCCAAGGTCGTTCTCTTTTCAAGATAATTGCATTGAGTTCCCATTTCATTATTTTCTTACGTTTCAAATCCTTCTCAGAAATTCAGTACCTTTTATTATGATACTCAAAAGAATCTATAATCCCCCAACAGTGGACTGTTATTTTGATTTCTCCAAAATGAACCACACCTCTCAGTATGATGCCCTTATGCAGACCCTTTTCATGTTGACAGTGGACTTAGCCATGTGACTGGCTTCAGCAGCTGGGACATTAGCAAGCAGGATGCAGTGGATTTTTGATAAGCTTGCATGTGAGACTTGTCCTCTTGTAATGCTCCCTGTTGGATCCAAGGCCCCTGCTGTGAGGAAGCCCAAGACCACAGGCAAAGGCCCTCACGGAGGAAGTTGGAGAGCACACCTCCGCTTCATCCCCCGGGCTGAGAGCATCGCTGAGCCCCAGTGACCAGTACCAACATCCAGGTACAAGAAGGAGGCCGTTTACATCACCAGTGGGTGAAGTTTTAAGGAAGATGTGGACATAGTCTCCCCAAAATAGTTCTGCAAAATATTTACCTTCTGGGAGTTCCCTGGTGGTGTAGTGGCTTAAGGCTTTGGCGCTGGCGCTGTCAATGCTGTGGCCTGGGTTCGATTCCCAGCCAGGGAACTAACCACATACAAAAAAAAAAAAAATATATATATATATGTGTGTGTGTGTGTGTGTGTGTGTGTGTGTATTTACCTTCTTATTAATTAATAAATACAAAATCCTTACTAATTAACTTTGGAATGGACAAACTTAGCAACATCATCTTAATCAAGGGATAAAATATAACATTATCAATAGCAGGATAAATTGCCATTAAGTTACTCCTGATAAACTGAGAAAACACAGCATCACCTCCATGAAATTCCTGCCAAAAATGTATTACCTGAATCTAATAATGAGAAAACATCAGACAAACCCAAGGTGGGGGACATTCTACGAAGTAATTAGCCTGCTCCCTTTACAAAACGTCAAAGTTGTAAATAACAAGGAAAGAATGAGAAAATGTTTCAATTTGAAAGAGACCAAAAAAAAGACATAATAACTAAATACAAAACGTAATCCTGGGTTAGCTACTGAAATAATAAATATTATTGAGATGACTGCTGGAATTTAAATGGGGTCTGTCAATTTTCCGGTAGTATTATTACAGCAATATTTTTTTCCTGATATTGTTTCACTTTGGTTATATACATGTCCTTGTTTTAAGGAAATCACACTGAAGTGATAAAAAATATTGGGGCATCATCTCAACTGGTTCAAAAATAATAATAATATGTATACATATTTACATAAAAACATAAGATACACGTAAAATGTTAGCAACTGGGCAATCTGAATGAGGATGTATGGAAGTTCTTGTGCTATTCTTGCAATTTTTCTACAAGTTTGAAATTATTTTGAAATAAAAATGTAAATGTATTAATATTCTAGAAAATGCAAAGTTATCTATATAGTGACAGAAAGCAGATCACTGGTTGAGGGGGGAGGGGCCAGAGGAAAGAATTAGGATTACAAAGGGCACAAGGAAATTTGGGGGATTAATGGATATGTTCATTATCTTGACTGTGGCAATGGCTTTCCTGGTATAAACATACATCAAAACTTATACTTTACACTTTAAAAATCTATTAATAAGTAAAATAATAAGAAAAATTATTTAAAAATTTTTTGACATCTGCCTAGGGAATCCAGCCAACCTCTTTATCACATGAATACTTTTTTTTGTCATGTTTTTCCATATTCCTGGAATGTCCTACCCATTAACTCCATGTTAGTCTCCTTCATATTCAAGAAGATAATAAATAGATTTCCATCTTCTCCACGGATTCCTCCTACACTGAAATCTGCTGGGTCTGTCATGTAGTCCCCAAATCTTCTTGTTGATTTTAAAGCATACTAACCTTACAATACATACAATGAAAAGGTATGTATTGCTATATTTATATTTATTACAAATGTCCATTTTTATGTTTTCTGTTTATTTTTACATGAGAATCGAATGTTAAGATGTTTAAATTCCTGGAGAATAACGTATTGTTAAACAGCATGGTACAGTTTACCTCAGAAAAATCAGGGGACGGAGGACATGCAGGGGGAGGAATGCAGAGAATGTGGCTGAGAAAATTGACCTGGAATCAGGAAGTGTGGTTCCAGTCCCCATTCTACCACTAACCAACTATGTGCCAAGAATGCTTTGCTTCACCTCTTTAGGCCTCGGTTTTTCCATATGTCAAAACAAGGGATGGATGAAATGGCATATAATTAATTCCCTGTAAATGTCCCCAACGTTTGGATTATTTGAGTAGTGACCACTAGATGGAGCCCATGAGCCACGTCCCTCCTTAGGGATTATCAGGAGAGGCAGAGAGGCAGTGTGGCAGCCGGAAGCCCAAAAGGACAGGTGGGAAGATGGTCCGGTGCTTGATGCAGAAAGAACTAGAGTAGTAGACCCTCTCAGACCATAGCATTCTTGTGTCTTTAACATCTGGGCCAGGAAACTAGAGATCAGAGGAGGTCAAGCCAAAGTGCAAGTCATAGACAATTTTTGTTCTCTTTACTAAAGCCCAGGGCTTTTCAACAGGCAGTGTACAAATCATGTATGATTTTCTGTATTATCTGAAGTGAAAGTTATTCAAGTTCCACATGTTTTCAGCCAAATATGTTCAAATGAATATTGTTTTGAGAGAAGGGGGATGTGAGTCACGTATGTCAAAGGCATTCAAGGATGTTGAAGGCAAACAGTTTATTTTTTATTTGAAAATAAAACTTCTATGAACGTCATCATAACGCATGAGAATTTTTTAAATCGTTAAAACTATAAGCAGATAGGAAAACTTACTTTTATGTATTTTTGCACGCTAATGAATTAACTCCATAAACACTGTTGAAAACAAAAGTATCGAAAGCTATAGTATAACTGATTCCTTACTACATGTTTACAAGTCACACATGTAAGGAGTGGCATACTACCCCGTGCTCCCTGAATAATCCTTTTCTTTTACCACTGATCTTTTCTGCTGAATATTGTTAAATTCTTGGTAAACTGACTTCAGCGTCTCTGTGGGGGTTATTTCCTTCTACCGAGAACCTTTAGCAGTCAAAAGGTTTGTCCAATTGGAGATGAATAAATCTAGATGCTTAAGAATGGTAAATGAGGAGGAAACGAGGTGCAGTATCATGCAGATTCAATCAGCATTTAACAAGAAAGCATTTGGCGAAAATTTTAACTCCTTTATTCCTCACAAGATCTTTGTTGACAGACATTTTTAATGCCATTTTATAGATGATGAAACAGAATCTTAGAGGTTTTAAGTAATTTATACTTAATACAAGTGGCAAAGCCAGAATTCTCTGGATGTCAAGCCCAGTTCCTTCCAATCCTCAGAAGCGGAGGAGAGGCTAACTCAGCCTTAACGCAGAGGCTGGCCTCACAGGTGAGTAATCGTGAAGCCACGGAACAATTTCCTCCATCCTTATTAGAGCTCTTCTCTTTGTCTTCCTCCTTTTCACAATTATTCTTTTTCCACCCAGCAAAGAAGAATCTGGTAGGGGACTGAACAGTTGCACATGCAGTCACTTGTCATCAATAGTGCAATGCTCCATAACCTTACTAGTCAGCAGCAAGTGAAGAAAAAAAAAAACATGTACGAAAACAGTGACAAATAGCAGTGCAGGGAAGGCACTACCATTGCTAAAGGGGAATCTCCCTTCTCTCCAACCCAAACCAGAGAATGAAAGTGTCTGTGGGACTTAACGCTGACGCTCTTCACCACAGTACCAAAGGCCTGGTTTTCCTGTTGTTTTAAAGGGATAGTGCAAGCGGTGAGTTCTCTGAGCTACATGCGGTGAGGGTTTTCTCAAGTGTTTTTTCTTCTCACCCACAAACTGGAACCGGAAGTCTAGTTCCAGCCAGTCCTTACCAAGGCAGCTACAAGTGAGTGCTTGGTTCGGAAGGTCTCCTTTCACTTAAGAGAGCAAAGAAGGGGGACGTGAGTGTGGAGAATAATATCGAAATAAATTCTCCCCGAAGTCTTCATAAATTTGACATCTTTCTTCATTACTTCCTGCAGTTCAGGAAACAAGCCGGAGGTAAAGGAATTATAAACAACTCGTGGGCCGTATAACTTCCATATCAAACTGAGGGCATTGTCTTCTTAACAGCAATCTCTCGTGGGGAGCGCATAGGTCCCTCCAAGCTCCACCTCTGCTGACCTGGAGGCAGAAGCGAGAGTTAGGTTTTTACACTCCATTTCCCTATGATATCCCAGCCCCCTCCCAGGGACAGCAGAGAAAGCCAGGTCTGCTGCCTTCTGACCAAGTCTTGCCAAGCCCTTGCACTATTTACCAGACATGTATTATCTCTGACTCAGCACTATCCGTGCAGCCTGCTGTCCTAAGACGCAGACGATCCCCTCCCACTTCCGCGTAGTGTTTCCGGTCTGCTGTGTTTTGCTCTTGCTCAGTGGGAGGAAACTCCATGGCCTCCGCATTCCTTTCTGACAGTTACCAGATGCTTCTAGAGACCTGGGAAGCATCATCCTGGCATGCGGTGTCCCTATCGAAGCCATTCCTATGCATATTAGACAAGACTTAAGTGGTTTCCATAAAACGCAGTGAAATTTAAAAAGTTAGGCACGTCATTTTTCCCCCAATTCCTAAAAATTATTTTTATTTACTAAGTTACCTACATGGTTTTGCTTAACTTTTGTTCCGTTATTTATTTTGTGACTAGGAAATACAGGCATGTGGTATAAAAATACATAGTGAAAAATAATCTTCCACCCACCTCAGGCCCCCAGTCACCCAGCCCCAGTTTTCTTGCATGTATGCCCACCCAAAGCTATTTCACTCAGCTACAGCTTTGTGGTGTGTGTGTGTGTGTGTGTGTGTGTGTGTGTGTACACTCATTGTTTATTTGAGATTCAAATTTAATTGGGCATTCTGTAGTTTATCTGGCAAAGCTATAGTTGGTGTCACTGCTTCTAGGCCCCCTCCAGAATAGAGCTAGATGATACATACATTTATTTGTAGTATAATATGCAAATATATTATAATATACATGATATATAAAATACATTAACACATTTATACACGTGCCTATTTCTACATCTATTATATTATAATATATAAATAGATATATAGATACATCTATTATTTCTATATCTATTATAATGTATAATATATACTAACACATTTTATACACATATCTATTATTATTTTTATGTCTATCTCTGTGAATATACCGAAAGTGCCAAAAAAATGTATATACATTTTAAGAAATGTTATGTATTATTTTTTTGAAGTGGAATTGAATTAAGGTAGCAATGTGTAGTATGACCTTTGCTCAAAAGATGGTGTTAATCAAATGAACACTAGCGTCACCACATGACAGGCAGGACAGTCAAAGAAAATGGCAGAAGCACAGTTGTTGTTTGAGGAGCGCAAGACCATTTTGAAGTGGTATTTGAAATTCCAGAATATTATTTAAATTTCCCCCACATTCTCCTGAATTAGCACCCCTTGACTTCTACCTATGGGGGAACCTTTAAGGTTGTCATGTACCATAGAAAATCAGCTACACTGATGATAACTTCAGGGGAAAATTGAAACGGTGTGTGCAGTGATACAAGTGGACACTTGCGTCAGCGTTGCTCAAGCAGTAGTTCGCCATAAGCAGAAGTGTCTGAATGCTGATGGTAACCACTTTGGGCACCTCTTGTAATTGCAGAAGTCAAACGTGATTTGTATTCATCTTTTGTTATTGGTATATGTTGAGTATTACAATTTTAATACAGTTTTTTCCTTTCTTAAAATGTGTTCATTTTTTGGCACCCTCTATATATCATATGTCAGACCAGTATAAACTCATATTTAACTTATATGTAAATATATATATTCATATTTAACTTATGAATATAGCATACATAGAAATGCATGTTCAAATATTTAATATAGAAAAGTTTAATATGAATTTATACCAATGCATCTGACTCTGTAGCACTATAGGGTTCCTTTGTTCATCTATAACTTGCCTCCCTAACAGTGAAAAAACTGCTCCCCACTGTACACCACCCATTATGACTTATTTTTCAGAATTGTTTACTCATAACTCCATGAGAAAGAAGTTTACCAGTGAGAGGAAGATTTGATGAACAGCTCCTTTTGTCTTTAGTCTTACAATTCCAAGTCTGAACCACAGTGTCCAAAGTCACAGAGGTGAGCTTCTTTTCCTCCATCCTCTTCACGGTGTTATGACATACCTTTGTAATACAGTCAGATTCATTTGTCAATATTTGCATTTCATCTTGGGAACCCTCAGCACCCTGGTAGAATCTTAAAAATTGTATACATTAAGTTCAGTCTTCATGGTCCACAGTTCTATGGATTTTGACAGATGCACGGTCATTTATCCACCACCCTAGTCTCATACAGAACAGTTCTATCACCCTAAAACTTCCTCCATTAATCTTCTTTCACTGCCTGCCTCCACCAACCAACCCCCCGGCATCTGCTTTCCATCCCTATAGTGTTGCTTTTTCTAGAATGTCATATAAATGGAGTCATACGGTGTGTAGCCTTTTGGGTCTGGCTTCCTCCACTTAGCAGAATGCATTTAAGATCCATTGTGTCATTGTGTGAATCCAAAGTTCGTTATTTTTCATAGCTGAATAGTATTAGATTGTATAAATGTACCACAACTTGTTTATCCATTTGCCTTTGAAGGATATTTTGGTTGCTTTCTGGTTTTGAAAATTTATGAAAACATTTCCATACATGTTTTTGTATGAATATAAGATTTTCGTTCACTTGGGTAAATATCTACGAATGCAATTGCTGGTAAGTTATGAATGTGTCTTTGTCCTTGTTACGGTGACAAAGGTGCCCGGACAGCCTGTGTATGTACCGATGAGAGTGTAAATCACCACTGACCTACAGGAGGACAGAGCAGGCTTAGCATGTTTGCAAAGTCTGGGCCTCAACATGTTCCATTAAACAGGAAGTGGGCAATAAGGAAGCTTTTTTGTTTAGGGTTCCAAAAAAGAATCTTCCAGGTGAGTGTCAGTCAGCCTGTTAAACAGAGGCCATAAACAAAGTTACATTGGGAGTTCCCTGGTGGTATAGTGGCTTAAGGTTTCGGCACTGGTGCTGTCAACTCTGTGGCCTGGGTTCGATTCCCAGCCAGGGAACTACCCACATACCAAAAAAAAACAAAAAACAAAACAAAGTTATGTATCCACTCTAGAGAAAATATAATAATTTAATTTGGTTTGATCTGTTCTGGTTCCCTTCATAAGTGTTGGCCTCCTGATCAGTGGGGATGTGGGAATGAAATTCTGATTTATCATTTAGTTCACTCTAGGAATGTACACAATCTCTTTAGAAAACTCTCAGTTATAACATAGCTTTGGGGACAGGAAGAAGAATCCCTTGGTTTCCTGACAGTCTTTGATATGTGCTGACTGACATCAGCTTCTCTCTGAGGCATTGACCCTTGTCCATCTGGCCACTGGGTGCCCTACAGGCATCTGATGCTCAGAGCTATGACTGGTAAACATGTGATCTGTGTTCTTCTGGCTGGGTTGATTCTACCTGTGTCTGATCCGTGCAGCCTGGGAATTTAGAGCGGGGAGGTGAAACCTCAGCATCTCGCTCTCTCTAATCACGCTGAGAGGAAATCAAATCACCACTCTTGTTCTCATGTTCTCATGCACCTCCCTCCTTCCCCACTATTGATAGTAAGGAGATGGCTTTCCTCCTTCCAGACTATCCCTAGGTAACTCAACAATATATGCCCGGGTTAATAAAGCATGACTTTGAATGTCACACTTTGAAGGCACAGTGGACTGAGGAGTATTTGTTCTGGCAAGTGTTGTGTTTAGTACAACATTGTAGTTGTGCTAAAAGAATATACCATACACTCACTTTATCGGACTAAGCTCTCATCACAGTATGTCCAACTCACCAGAAAGCAATGTCAGAAAAAAACATTAAAACTTTTTAAAACTTTAAAATGCAATTTATTATCACAGCAGAATTTCATCCCAAAAATAAAGCATGAAAGTGAGACTGCAATCAAAGTAAGTTTCAGTGACACATTTGCTAACCGAGCAAGGAAAGTCATGCCCTGACGGTGAGTTAATTAAATCATGTTTGTTTGTAGCGGCAGAGGAAATGTGTCCAGAAAAAATAAATTTCTTCAAGACTATTAACAGTTGCTGGCAGAGCTGAGGACGTTGGGAGCAACATCAATAGTCAATTAAAAAAAAAAAAAAAAAAACAAGACAAATGGTTTGAGTGGTTTTCCTTGGCTCTTGATGAGTCAACAGATGTTACAAATAGTGCTCACTTGTTTATCCGAGGAGCCAATGCCTTTTGAAGTGACTGAAGAATTCGTCTGTGTGAATAGTCTGCCTGGAAGAACTCACACAGAATGTTAGGTAGTTCTGTGCTTCCTAAATGTTCATGTGCTCACAAATCAACGGAGGGACTTGTTAAAATGCAAATTTTGATTCCGTTGATCTGGGATTCTGCTTTGCTAACAAGCTCCCCAGGATGTCGATAGCACTTGAGGACATTTAGCAAAGCTTAGAATGTGACTACCTGTGCAGCTTAAAGCCTGCAGCCTGGGCTGAGAAACACATTACAGGGTAGTAAAAATAAATAAATAAATAAAATAAACTTACCATTTAATGCCTAAAAGGCATTTTACATAAGGTTCTAACTTAAATGATTAGAGATAATGCAGTGTGCTAGGGGTTTTAGTGGGGTACTACACTAACATATCTTTTCCATGTCTGAATTCAAAACTAATTAAGGCGTAAGAGTAAGGCATATAGAGGCCAAAATATCATATTTAATATTGATAAAGCTATTTAGAGAAAATGCAGTAACTATGAGCCCAGGTAGGCTTACAAATGCTCCTATAAATTAAATGAAATGAATTAACTTTCTAAAATAACAGGCCAGGGGGGAGTTCCCTGGTGGTGTAGTGGCTTAAGGCTCCGGTGCTATCAGCACTGCGGCCTGGGTTTGATTCCCATCCAGAGAGCTACCCACGTAAAAATAAATAAATAAATAAAAAGATCTGCTGTACAATTTGGTACCTATATTTAAAAAAATAAATATAAAATAAAATAACAGGCCAGGCTCAGAGAGACAGAGCTTGGGCCATGGGCTCAGGGCACGGCCAAGAGCGAATGAGAATGCACTCTCTGCAGACAGCACGGCCCCTTAGTGAGGAGCCTGGAAAGGGTCAGAGAGAAAGACTGGAGAAGTTATTTCAGAAAAATCCCTCCACGTGGTGTGGGGGAAAGGCTGTGACCCACTCAATCCCTGGGTGACTTCAGAAGAGATTTGCAGTAGATGAGGAATTATAACACTGTTTGAAAGCACTAGGTAACTCCCTCATCTACTTAAATCCTCAAATTAAGGTTTTGCTAACATGTTTTACAAAGAGATTTATTTTTTTAAAAATTAATATTAAAGCAGCATCATGTAGCCACATCCTGTTACAGGGCAGGAAAAAAGGATCATTAGCCTTTTCAGCTTCTAGAGACCAAGATTCATATAATTGGAAACACCCAAAGGTAAGAAGTTCCAAATGCTGGTGAGTCGAGAAGAAATAGATTACTTAAAACTCACCGATGTCGTGCAGTCGTGCACTTGGTGATTCCCCACCTGCACACTCACTGCTAACCCACACCTGTGATACTGCCTGCTTGCCAGATCATCTTCCATGATTTCGACTTTGCCCCGACGGGTGCAGACCCTTTGCCCTCTTTGTGGTCCACCTCTGAGGTCTCTCCTTCATTTTCTCTTCTCCCCATACCTAACTTGAGAGTTTCCTCTCCTGTCTCTTCATCTGGAGAGAGCTATGTGCATCCTCAGCAAACCACCACAGGAATGTTCCTCTGACCCACCAGCCCACAGACAATTTGATTCACATCATTCTATCGGGTTTTCCAACTCGCCTTCCGCAGCTTCCCTTCCTTGATTGAAGAGCTTCACTGCACTTGGATCAGTCACTAAACGGATTTGGAGTTCAGTTCTCTTTTTTATATAAAAAGGAAGTGACAGTAAATGATTCTTCTGTGTTCCTGTCAACTCTGAGTCAGTGGTTGTGGTTTCACTGGATACTTAAGAAAAAGTAGAGCTGTTGTTTTAATAGTCTCAGCAACCTTTCTAAATCTTCAAGATCATTTATTTAATCTATATTGATATTTACTCTAAATCAAAACATTACACAAGGTCCTACACACAAAATCAGTACAATAATAATGCAACTATTTAAAACTGAAAATTTGGTGGGTAGTCATATTATTTTGAGCTACAAATGGCTTTAGTAAATGAGACAGCATTCAACTCTATTTAATTTAGAGCTCCAGTGTGGTAATATATAAAAAAGAGCTTAAAACAAACCAACTATAATCATTTCTTTGTTAATTCCAATACTGAATAGCCAGTTCTGTTCAAATAGCATGCAGCTGGGTTTGTTTGTTCATTTTTTAAGAAAAAAAAGATGCTTAATCACAACCATTAATATGCTTACAAACAATTTATCTGCAATCATTCTTCAATTACTATATTTTATTTAAATATGGATAGTGTCTCCAAGGGTGTGATTTTTATAAAACATTGAGGGACATATTTGTAGAGTTAATCTGGAGTTTTATGGTCTAACCTTGCATTTGCTGTTTTTTGGCAGCCCTACAAGAATTTGCTGGATTGCATGTCAATTGCATACCTTTCCATTCCAGTTTTATTTATCTATCTATTTTGGTGGAACCCACCAAGAAATTTAGCTGGAGAAGCTAAGTTGATCCAGCTAATAAGTACATGGGTTCAGAAATAGGAAGTTGAAATCTTATTGCCTGATGACATCTCTTTTCTTGGGTGAGTAGGAAAAAAGTTGATTTGCTGAGACTGTCAGAGCCGTGAGAAAATTGAAGATCATTTAGCATTTCAGAATTTTACAGATGAAGATATCATGGGCCAGAAAGTCTGAGTGATTTGTTTAACATTTATCTCAGAAAGTTTCATAGATAAAAGAACCAGAGAGCTCAAGGTGTCTCTTAAGAAAAACAATAGTTGAGTATAGGAGCAGGCAAGAATAATGTGTTTCCATAAGATAAGTAAGAAGAGCAGAGATAAATTTAAAAGATGGATAATCGATTGGCTCACACAGATTGACCTGGAAGGAATGACAAGTGTCAAGTGATTCAAATATTTTTTTTAGCAGATTAAGAAACAAGGCCAGAGGGGTTAAGTGCTTCATCCAGGGTCACACAGACTGTCAACATCGCAGATCAGTTGAAATCCAGGCTTTCTCACTCACAGTGCCTCACTTTATCTATTTCTCACTATGAAATGATCGCAGACAATCTGCTCTTTGTTTACAAAGAGAAGTGAGCACCTGTAGGATCTCAGAAAGTATTAGAACGTGAAGCAAAGGATCGATTTTCTCTCTGACAGTGATTATCTGCAAAGAATTGAGATTATTTTGATTCAATTAAAATTACTATGCTCCTTCTATGAGAAATGTATTAAGATAGGAGATAAAGATGGTGCTATATGAATAAGAAAATGGTTCTTGGGGGTTCCCTGGTGGTGCAGTGGCTAAGTCTTCGGCACTGTCAACACCACGGCCTGGGTTCGATTCCCAGCCAGGGAACTACCCACATTAAAAGAAAGAAAGGAAATGGTTCTTGCCCTCAAAGTGTTCATTTCTTTGTGGAGAAACACACACATATATACTCTTTATTCTATTAATAATTGTGAAAAGTGACTTATGAGCAATATAAAATAATTGAGAATTTGAGAAAAGAGCATTTAAAAATATTCATCAGATGTTAGATGCTTGTTAAAAATTTATCTTGGCTTAATAAAGACTTTACCATTTGCAAAGGAGGAAAAAGATTGAAAAGGTATTCTATTAAGAATAAGTCTGTCTTTTAGGATATTTTAAGGTAGATTAGCTTAATTGTAACAAAATAAATTTACTTCTATCCAATCATGCTGATGCCCTGTGGTTTTTGTTTAGTGCCTATACACAGTCCTTACACTGTATAGCCTACCCACGTATACAGATTTACCCCCATGGCTTTTCTTTTTAGCTTCCTGATGAGGCCCTTGTCATGTCTTGCTTTACCCAATACAGCAACTTTAGGTAATCATTAGGCAAATCATCACCTTACCAAAGCAGAAAAGCAAGCCCTGAGACTTTTGAGAATGAAGAACTGTAGTCTCAAAATTTAGAAATCTAAGAAATTTAATGTACCCACTAAACTGTGTGTTTGTGCATCCACTCAACCAACAAACATTCATGGAGAAAATACTAGGGGCTAAATACATGCAAGAAACTGAAAACACAGTAATAACAGAGCTTAGAATCTACTAAAAAAGACTTGCAGAGAAACCAAAATAATAGAAATAAGGTTAAGGAATGTAAAATTTGGTTGGAAGTCAGAGAATGCTTCCTAAGAGAGAGGACAAAAGAGTTAATTCTTGAGCTATGCTCTTCATTTGAATGTGACTTCCATGATTCAATGGTTTGTTTTCACTGAACAAAAATTTATCTAGTAACTGTAGACACTATTTGGACCATTAAGAAAAGTGAAGAAAACACTAGATAGCATGCTTTGGTTTTGGATTATGAAGTATGTCACAGAACATAAACCTATTTTCCTTACTAATTACTGCTCTACGCGACAAACTAATGAGCAGATGAGACTCATTTAAAACGAGTAACTAATGAGTGTAGAAACACTTAAGAGTGCTGTTAAATCCTTAAGAGCCTTTACGTAGGTCAAACATGTCCCTGGTCATCTTGTTTATATTACAAATTTGCTTGGCAAACTTTATTATATGCAATTTAGAGATAAGGTTCAGATCAGCCTATGTAAAAAGGATTGTAAATGCATGGGACTGAATGCCTGAGGTTTAATTTTAAATGGAAAGACACTAAGAATGGTTGGTACCTCATTTTTGGTCATATTTGGTCTCATATGCTGCATGTTATTGCAAATGTGTAATTTAGTTAGTTTACTCTTATACTTGGTTATAAATACTCTAATATTTGTTTACTCAAGTAACAGAAAATCTCCCCCCACCCCCAACTTTCCTACTCTGGAGAAAAAGGGGAAAAATTGGCTCCGGTAAAAGGACCCTAAGAAAAATACCAACATATCAATAACAGTTACCTTTGGATTGTGGATTATGAATCTTTTTATTCTCTTGGATATTTTTGTATTTCCCAAGTGGTCTCTAACTGGCATGCCTTGCTTCTTTAAGAAAAACTTGAAATAAAATTATAAAAGACCTTAAGACCATAGCTTAAAATCTGAGCAGTACTTTCAAAGCATTAATACTGTGGAGTAAACACTGTTGTAAGCAGTTCAATGTGGTCCGTGTTTAATTTCAACCTGTTTATTACGCTGGCTGCACATGACCCCTGAATCAGGTGCCTAATCATCAGAAACACATCAGGAGACCAAACCGCAAGAGTAAGCAGAAACCAATGAGGTAGAGAGGGTTGTAGAGAACTAATAGTTGATCTAGAAACTCTGAGTGAGATGGCGGTGGAAAGAAAAGTGGAAGCAGAAGGGGCAGAAAGAAAGAGAAGCTGAGTCACCATAATGGCAGAGCATTACATGAAACAGCAGACATCTCCTCTTCAGGGGCAAGATAACAAGATTGACAGAGCTGCTTCTTATCACAATAGCTTGTTAGTGCTCTTTGAGGCCTGCGTATCCTGCCCTTTAGCTCTGTGGTTGATGAGATTATTTTGTTCTTTTTCTGCTTCTCCTGCGCTGTTACAACACAAAACATCGTTTGCGGCAACCCGAAGATGTATCTGTTCTTTGCAACCTACGGGAAACTAACTGGGATAGACAAATATTTAGGTTGTAACCAATTAAAAAGCAAACAAACACTGTGATAAAGAGCCTAGAAGATCATTTTCATATGTGTTTGAAGTTATTTCCTTAGGACTGAGCTTCGAATAAAAATAGACAAGTCAAAGGGTAAAGAACATTGTGAATACTACCACCTTTTCATAAATTGCTTTGATTACTATTGAGGTTTGTTATTTTGGAGGTGATATTTATATCTTTTAATTTCTTATGTAGTACATTTTCTGTTTCTAGTCTGTGTCTGCATGGCTGACACTCTATTTTGACAGACCCAACCTTCATTTGCAACCTGTTTCCTTCCTATTTGACTCTACTATAAAGGAGACAAAAGCTAAACTTTGATTTCCACCCTCCCTTGTCTTCGGATGCATTCTCCAAACTCTGCCTTCTTCCTGCTTGAACTGCCAGGAGGTGCAGCAGTCATTCTGAAAGCAAAAAGGTAAAAGCTACATGCTAAAAGTGTTTACATTGAATATTGGTGATGATTGGCGTCTATATATCAGCCCTACATTGATTCTCAGGGTACTCCTTGTTATGTGAGTAAAACAGTCCTTTTTATTACCTGTTAAACCACTGTGGTAGATGATTCTGTTTCTTGTAGCTAAATACAATTTTAACTGCTCTACCCATTTTTCATGACTTCTTTTGTATGGTGTATCTCTATCATGTTTGTTACAATGTTTTCCAGTTAGCTGCTTTTTCTTTGGTTTGTTTATGATGTTTTCCAATGCATATGTAGTTTTATGTTTATACTATTAAATGAATGCATTTTTTCCTGATTCATTCAATTAAAAAAATTGAGAAATGTCTGATAATTTTGAAAGTTACAAACAAAACAAGTCTGTCAATCATAAAACAGAAAACAACAATGAAGAATAAAAACAAAACATTGTTTATAACATCCGATAGCTGCATGTATATATGTTATATAATATAATGAAAATGGGTTGAACTTTTTCAACTTTTCTATTAAAAAGCAGCAGTTCTTAAACTGGTTAAACACATACCCATGCACACACACAAGCACCCACACACACAATCCATGCTGTTCATACTCAAGTATCACGTAGGAATTATCAAACCCAGAAATACTGACCAAAAATGTTGAAAGCAAAAAGATAGGCAAAGATATACCGAGGAATCAAAATTCAAAGAAAGCAGGTATTAATATTGAACAAGGATAACATAGGCAAAAAACAGTAGGTGGGCCCCAAACCACCACGGTAGAGATAAAATTGCCATTTCATCGGCACCACCAATGCCGTAAAGAAAACGTAAATGTTATATGTATGTAAAAGGATCTTATAAACTGTGCAGCTTAGGTTTGCCCATGTGTTGTAAGCGGATATGAGATAAAGCATAAGCAAAGATTAAAAGGTAGTTTTTAAGGGTCATTCTAGTTTATGGTCTACGTAGAAGTTGCTTTATGAGAAAAGACAGAGAATCTCTAAGGACATCTCAAAAGAGGCCAGGAACCCACAGTCAGATGACTAATATAAAAATAAATTACTATATATAACTTGGATAGAAATTGACTCAGTGTCTCCAACTACCTTCAAGTTGGTCAACAGTTTCCTAAGGACACAGAAGGCATGATACAGGAAAATATTTACCATCAAGTCTGGTCAGGGAGTCTATAACATCAGTAACCAAAGTTTGGTTACTTGAATTGCCATAACAGCAATATGGTTTATCTATTATTTATTTCATAGGGTTATTAAAAAGTAAACTGTGCACATGGTAAATTTTCCAACCATACAAATGACGTTCATTGAGAAGTAGATTTCCCTCCTGCCTCTGAGCCTCAGTCCCCCTTTCTTGGTTTTTTTATGCATGTGATTGTGTGTGTGTGTGTGTGTGCGTGCATGTGCTCACAAAGGTATAGGAGTTGAAATTCACACATTAATATTATGTTTTATAATGACAAAAAAAATCCATCTTTAATATGATCCGAAGAAAAAAAAAAGATATCTTATCCAGTCACCATAAGCAAAGGGGAAATTTAAGTATTAATTAGATATTTCCTCCAGTTATGTTTCTTTTAATACTGTATTTTGTCAATTCTTGGGTACACACTTGTCAACATTTTAGCATCTCTGAAATCAGGATGTCTTATATTTCACCTTAGATCTAATGTAACACAGTATTACCTTGATATTCATGATTAGATAACCCCAGAGGGCATGTTATTCTTTTAACCAGAGGTCTGTGGAGTAATTATCTTTTTAAATCTTCTAAAGGGGTGAAGAAAAGAGCTATGCTCTAGCCCTGAAGAAGCTGCCAACTTCCTGGCTTGGCCTGTGGCGATGTGCCCCGCCCTCTCTGTAGGGGGCGCCGCTGGTGTCCGACAGGCTTTCATTTGAGTGGTTTTACCCTTTACTTATATTTTCTGCACACCCTCCTTCCTGCCCAGCATAAAAACACAGTGTGGTAGAATTGAAAGAATCTGGATTTTAGAGTTAGAAAGGCCTGGGTTAAATTTCTGGGTTTGACAATTTCTACATGATGCTGGGCAAGTTACCTCCCTAACTTTTACTTCTCTCCTCTGTGAAATGGAGATAACGAATGTCCCTTTACAGGCTTATGGGAACCATTAAAGCCTCTAGCACTGTACATGCCATGGAATTCCTTCCTTTTCCTTTCTATGACCTATCTATCTTGTGTATATGAGTATGTATATGTATGTATATTGCTCTATCTATCTATCTATCTATCCTTCTCCTAAGTGTCAGTCAGCCCTTTGGGTGTCACCAAGCCCTCCAGGTTTGTAGGGTTATCTTGCCCTCTAAGATTTAATAAAAACTGACTCACAGCCCAGTCCCATTAAGATGGGATAGTCTATACCCTTCCCAACATCCCTGGGAAGTCTTGTGGAACCGATTTGCTGTTCCCACTGAATTCTTTCTCTCCACTCTGCATTCCACCTCCGGGGCTATTTGTTGTTCCTTCGAAACAGCTTGTCACTCTGATAGACAGCACCCCAAATTCCTCACCTCTAAAGTACTACTGACTTAAAGCTGTATGTGAATGCTTCACTAAGTATTGTGTCAATGAAAGGGAAGCCCACATTGCAAGGCACAATACAACAACTAATACCAGGCCTCTATGCAGCATGACTATCTGAAGTAGTGGGCTCTGAGCCAGACTACTCAGGTTCCAAGTCTAGTTCCATGACTTACTCGCTATGACTTTGGTGCTGGCACAGGAAGTTTGCCACGGACGCCGAGCATCTCAGCATGTCCTTGCTGAGTATGCCAAACTGCAACCATCCTCTGACCCTGAGCAGCTTCTGTAGCCCATCACATACAATTAAATTGGTCAAGGTGCCGACAGTGACTTACTCCTGGAGGAGATGGGCTGGCCTATTTGCTGCTTGTGATAAAAGGTGCTGCGACTCTGGCCCTAGGTTCTTCACATGTGGCAGGGCCCACTGTGTCAGTAACTGCCATCTGGACCTACTTCCAGCCCGTAGAATGTGGAGGCAGAGGAACCAGAGTTACCACGCTGATCTTCCCGCTCTTTGCTGCACTGTGAATAGTAGACTGTCTTGCTTGGATCCATCCAGTCTCGTTATGTGCCAACTTCCACACCTATGACGTCAACCTGGTTGCTGGCATAATTAAAGTCGTCTGCAGTCTTGTTACTCTTTGCTATTCTCTATGACATGGGGTTTTTCCTGATACCTGGTTATATGAGTTAACTTCCCTGTGCCTTACTTTTTATACTTTAAAATGGGGATAATAATAATAGTACTTAACTGTTAGTATTGTTGTGAGGATCAAATCATCTAATACAAGTTAAGCACATAGAGCTGTGGTTTCCAACCTTTTTCTACTGTGTACCCCTTTTAAACTCAGTTCTATACATTGTACCCCTTGTCTTTAAAACAGCTGTTTTTAAATACTGATACTTTTGTTCAGTGCCTATGTTAATGTAAAATAGTGGAAATGAAGTAATAAGTTAGGAAAGAAAAATTACTACATTAAAAGTTCAAACCACAGATTTAATTTTACAATATTTGTAACAGTCAAATATTGATAATGATAATCAAGTATTTAAACATTAAAATTTAAAATTACTTGAAAACAATCATGATTAAAGACAATGCACTTACTTTTACTCAGTCAATAACTAAAGTGCTCTAACAGTCTGGTTACTAATGTATTTATATGTTTGGGGAAGTTCTAGAAACATCCAAATGGAGTGTTCTGAAACTATGCATAATGGTTGGTAGATGAGCAGTTTGGGGGAAGGGTTCACCCTCACCAATCATCATTCTCTAATATGATCCAATTATAGAGTGTCTCCATTAACGGTGACTCAAACTTAATATTTATTGTTCCATATATATATATATTTTTTTTTTTTACTTGTTTTTTTCCTAATACTGATTATTTTTCAGGTACCCCTGAATGACCCAGCATGTACCCCCCAGGGTATGTATACCACCACTTGGGAACCAATGACTTAGAGCATCACCTGACACATAAGCATGTCCAAACTAATGCCGTGCCACTCAGCTCTGTTTCCTCCTAACTTCTTGGGTTGACTTCCAAAATTCAAAATTCTACCTTTCATTTGCAGTGAAATTTACTTTTCTTTGTCCCACTGCTGGTTCATCAGGGCCATGCCTTGTGAGCTAGCTTTTTCTAACCAAAATGCTTTTCCCGGAGTTCCCTGATGGTGTAGTGGCTTAAGGCTTTGGCGCTGGCACTGTCAGCGCTGCGGCCTGGGTTTGATTCCCAGTCAGGGAGCTACCCACATACCAAAAAAAAGCAAAAAAAAAGCAAAATGCTTTTCCCAAACAGAGTTCTCTCCCTGCCTTTGAACAGGGGAAGGAGAAAGAGGTCTACAGAGGAAAGCAGCTTCACACTAGAGTTCCTGTAGAGAGGGGAAAAAGAAATCTGAGTTGCTCACAAGGTGAATAAAACTTCAGGAAAAGGAAGTACCTAAAGAGAATTGCTAGGAGTTTTGACATATGTGAAGCAATTCTTTGGTTCCTGACTCTATAAGAAACATTTAAATAAAAACACAATTTTCAAAGGAGAAAATTTGGAGAATTTTGGAGAAAATTTGTAAATATGACACCAAAACTGAGGTTGACCTTAATGAAAGCCAATCAAATTTTCTTATGTCTACCCACATATAATATTTATAAGTGTAAATATAATTATTTGGCAGACATATGCATGTAATACACAATGTTTAAAACACACATGTAAATACATACACACATAATACATAATGTCTGGTGGTTCATTGGTAATATATCATTTGAGACGTGATATGAATCATACCATAT
The DNA here is from genome assembly GCA_004026885.1 of Lyroderma lyra. Lineage (NCBI taxonomy): Eukaryota > Metazoa > Chordata > Mammalia > Chiroptera > Megadermatidae > Lyroderma > Lyroderma lyra. The sequence continues at coordinate 47,564 of PVJL010005419.1, read as the reverse complement.
TTATTAAATATGTGTACGTGTGTGTGTGTGTGTGTGTGTGTGTGTGTGAAGGCATGACACGTAAGTATGTCCAAGGGTGTGCCACCACTCCTTGCTTGCTGAAGCTAGAATCGAATGTGAAAAATAGTGTCTCTTAGATGTAAATTAAGAGGGTTGGTTTTTTTTCCAGTGATCCTGGGATCAGGTTTGTGAGGGTGTATGGCTCTCTGATGCTCATATTTGAAGCAGGGAAGGAAAGGCAGGTGTCTTCCATGAAGGTATGAAAACATAGCACCTCCAGAGGCCAAGGCGGTGCAAGGGGAGATGAAAGATACTGAATAATAGGCAAGAGCCAGTAAGTTGCCACAACAATGGTGAGGACTGTGTGTGGACCAGGCTTTACTTTTGCCAGTAACTGGATACTTTCTGTCTACTCTATTGGCTCTATTAAGTCCTGCATCACACTGGGTGCCAAGTTCAGCTAGTCACTGGTACCCACTTGGATCAAGAATTTCTTACAGCATAGTAGAATTATACTGGAGATTTGGAAAGTCATAGAACATGATCACATTTTATAGTGCATGTCATCCTGCCAAATGTCTTGGTTTTTCTCTCCCAAAATCTCTTCTACTCCTTACCCTCTCTATTCTTTCTCTGGTATAAATAAATTCCTCCCTTTGTCTTCTGGGTAGTATTTTGGAGACCAGCTTCTGTGATAATATGCTCCTAGGATCTCAGTCTTTACCCAGGGCAATTAAGGGTTTTCTTCCAATCAAATTCCTCTCCCAAGATGGAATTCTTGTGAATAAAAAAGATTTTGGTTCTTATAGGGGGATAATATTTTGATTTTTAACTATGTGAGTTTTTTTAAAATCCCTCTTATCTCTTTTTTCTCACCATTCAAGGAATGTTATGATTTTTAGAGATTCAGATACAGAGATGATACGGAGAGTATGATTAAATCCTTAACTTTTAAGCTCTTGAAAATAATTCCGTAAAGTCTATAGCAGAGGAAATGGTCTTAAAAACCACATCTTTCAATGACAAGAGCCAGGCACGTAAGAGAAAAATGTTTTGTTTTGTTTTTTAATTCCCAAACCCCACTTTACATATCCAGAGCCAATGCCTGGAGAACCAAGTACATAATATTTATACCATAATCACAGAGAACAGTATGTGATGTCATAAGAAGAATGTCCTCCTAGAAAAGGAGATAAGACCTTGGCCAGCAGACAGGAAAGCATGGATTGTGGGGGATGTGCTGAGGGCTCAGTTGTAGGTAGGTCCTCCTGCTGCCACTCCCACCTTTAAGGCCAAGTCTCTGCAGAGGTCTAATGAGCTTAGCTATGTTTGAGGCATTCCAGAGCACCTGGAATCATTACCTGGGTGTCTGGACAAACTTAATGACTGTAAACATCAGACAGCAGCAACCGGATCACCTGAGCAGGACACGATCAGTGATGATCAGGGCTGGGGCTGGGCATAGCACCTGAGGGGTTCTCACAGAGTCTCTTACACCCCAACAGGGTGTAGGGAAAGGAGCTGGAATCGCCAGGCTCCCTAAGAGGCCGTGGACCAGCTGAGTGCACCAGATGTGCCTTTGTGGTGGGGACAAGGAAGGTATGACATTTAATCTCCATAGCTGAGGCCATGGCAGGGTTCAGTAGGGACAGAGAGCCATGCTCAAGGTTTGAAAGGATAGTTATACAATGGTCAGCACAGGCAGAGACATCGTGATCCAAACTCACACACAGCCCTAATGCCACCAAATCACACAAGCACCCATCAAACTCAGCGCCATCCAGAAACAAAACAACTAGAACAGCAAGATTGGATGGTCAATGTGAATTCCTCATAAAAGACTGAGAGTAAACTATCGGGAAACAAGAGAAAATGGAGACTTGTGTGCTCAGCTGAGTTCTGTGACAGAGGAATCACTAACTTCTTTGTGATGAGGCAAAGTTCACACTCCCAAATGTCTTGGGGGAGTTAGCTAGTAGTAGCTACTAAAATTAAAAATGCACAAACCCTTTGACCCAGCAATTCCAATAGTAAGAATCTATCCTCTAAAAATAAAAGAGCCAGGATGCAAAGAGATGCATATAAACATTTTTATTTTGACAATATTTGTAGTGCCGAAAGCTGAAAACACCTTGACTATGTGTCAGTAGAGGATGTGAGAACTGTATTATCTGTCGTCTGAAATATTATGTAGTGATTAACATGTTGATATGTATTATTAAGTAAAAGCAGGTTACAGTGTGAGTGTATGTAGTATCTCATTTTTATTTAAAAAAGGAGAGGTTCTTATATATTTATGAAACCTAAAAAGATCTGTAAAACTGTAACATGAGCTCTTTATGGTGGTATTGGAAGAAAGAGACACCCTCATCTTTTGATTATGTTTTTTAACATTGTTTGATTTGAAATGAAGTTCTAATTTTGTAATATTTTAAGCAACATAATAATAATAATAAAATGTGAAAAGAAAAAATGGATATGAGAAGAAAAAGAATTTCTCAGTTTGGCAATAAGTTTCTAATGATAAAAGCATTCATTAAAAAATAAATATGATTTTTTTTTAACTTTTAAGCAAACTTTTATTTTAGAATAGATTTAGATTTACCGAAAAGTTGTGAAGATAGTATAGAGTGTTCCCATATACCCCACTCACAATTAGTGAGTCCGTATTGGTACATTATTAACTAACGTTCAGATAGTATTCAGATTTTCTGAGTTTTTACCTAATGTCCTATTTGGGGTTCCAGGATCTCATTAAGACGTTTACATTACATTTAGTTATCATGTGTTTTTTTTTTACTTCTCTTGACTGTGACAGTTTTTTTGATTTCCTTATTTTTGATGACTTTGAGTTTTGAGGGATAGAATGAATATGATTTTGAAAGATGAAACTTTCACTTCTCTCCTGCCCATCTGCTCTTAACTCTGGGGAGAGGGAGAAAGGGAGGGTCTTACACAACTCACATGGAGGAATACATTAGAGAATTAAGGTTTGATCTTATCTGTTTCTGAGTCCTAATTTTCAAGGACCACTTTCAGTGTGGGGAGCTGATTCCTTTTTTCTCTGCTAACATTCCTTCACCACACGCTCTGCTCTGCCTGCCATTCTCCCCACCCCATGCCTCGTCTCTTCCTATTCCCCATATTACCCCTGTCCACCTCCCCAGATCTCCGGTGTCTGACCTAATCTTCTACTGCCACCCCCTCCACACTTTCTTCCCCCTCCTTAGCGTCTTCTTTTGTCCTTGAGAACAGGCTGGCCATCATAATTCCATCGTGGGGAGCATTTGTCTATGGGATGGAGCACTGATGGGGCACCTGGAGTCCACACTAACTTTTTTTTTCCACAAAAATCCCTTCATTCTCAAGAATGCGATAAAAGAAGGGGGGTGGGGCTGGCTGGGCTGCATCTGAGAACAGATATGGAATGTTCCAGGCTGCTTTGAAGATGGTCCACACTGCTAATAATTTTAGCAAGGAGGAACAGGAAAGGAGAATTAGAGCCTGAGAAAAGATCAGAATGGAAGAGAACTAAAGAGGAAAGAAAAAGAATCAAGGAATAGTGTCAGAAAAGAGACTAGGTCATTACTAATTTGTTTACTACTGTGTTCACGTTGGCCTTCTTTCTCACAGTTCTGTGCATGTCTCTGAGCTTAGTGTATGTTCTTAAAGTTTCAGTCAAGAAAGATAAACCTGGGGGTTTTTTTTGTTTTTTTTTTTTTTTGTATGTGGGTTCCCTGGCTGGGAATCGAACTCAGGCCACAGCCCTGACAGCGCCAGCACCGAAGCCTTAAGCCACTACACCACCAGGGAGCTCCATGGGATTTTTAAATAAGAGCTTTTGGAGGGCTGGGAGGGTCCACCAGGCAGAAATAAATATGTGTACACTTCACTATGTTTTCCCCTTCGTGATTTAATTTAGGATCAAAAAAAGCATAAAGTAAGCATTACATTAAAAAAAACAAACATTTAATATTCTAACAATCATTCCTGTCTACTAAAATCCAGGATAATTATTTTCCCATGAGTCTTCGTGTTTGTCCATGTTTTCTTTGTTGCTTTCAGTTGTATTAGTGAAGTCATGTGGTTCTTGGTTCAGGATTTTTTTTTTTTTTTTTTTAGCGTTTTGGTATGTGGGTAGCTCCCTAACTGGGAATCGAACTCAGGCCACAGCCCTGACAGCGCCAACGCTGAAGCCTTAAGCCACTACACCACCAGGGAACTCCCTCAGGATCATTTTTGATATGATAACAAGCAATGGAAGAAGCTAGTCTCCATGATTTCGTGCCCAACCAAGTGGTCTGGTAACCAATCGCGTACAGTAAGTTAAGGTTTTCTGGTCCAAACATTAGCAATTCATCGGAAGTCCTGGCTTGAATCAGGGCCTAATGGGCAGGAGGCCATGTAATCACTAGTGGACGTGGTACTATTGGGCTCCTTTTTAGTGGTGAAACCATTCCTGAAGGCATTCGACTTACTTTAACATGATCCAAAGCAAATGACCTGTTTAATGCTTCCTCCCCTGAGCACTGACTTTTGCTCAGCATTCTGAAGCAAGCCCAAGGATCTGAACCAGACGACTCAGGAGGAAGTAAGGAAACTCCCCCACCCATGACACTGCTCCCCTGTACCGGAGTGAGAGTAAGTTCAAAACTGAATGGAAGTGTTTGCTACAAAGGCCTCTTCCTGCCCATGTTAAGCACCTTGGGCATACACGACAAGCATCCTGGCAAAAAACACCTCTAACTCTCACAAGAGTGAGAAGAAAAACCAAAGAAAACGAAAACCTTCAAGCTGAAGCTCAGGGACAAAACTCTGGGGAAGGCAGAGCACTGAGGCAATTGCCCTGGGCATATTGGGCAGGTGACTCAGCAGGCCTGCAGGAGAGGAGCTGGCAGTTCTGGAAGAGTTCGGGTTGGCACCACCGCAGGCTTGGTGGAGAGGAAGAAGAAAGGTGAGCTCCTCAAGAAAAAGCTCACGGCCCCACATGCAAAGATGGAAGTGAGAGTCGTCTCCACGGAGGGAATTCTGGTTTTCCTGACCAAGCGTATGGTTAAACTTTGTGGAAAAGAATGTGCCCAACAGGTGGCAGCACCAGATAACCGGAATCGGAGAAAGCTGCACGGCAACCCCAGCGTTCATCTTGCACACTCTCTGCACTGTAACTTCCCTTGGTGGCATTTCATTTAGCTCTTAGAGGCCACCCCCATAAAAGGGTGGAGGCACTGAGTTCTCTTAGTCCCAGCCCTCAGCACATGGCCCGGTACACGCTGGGATATTTGTGGATTGAGTTGGATCAATGAATGAATGGATGAATGATAAAGAAATTTTGAAAATTCACCCAAACTAGAAAAAGCCATCATTTGTAGTGGTTCTATTCCCTTCTTTATTATCCCATCACTACTATGGTCATGTTAATTAGAAATTCAATTAGTTTTAGTAATAATAATGACGCACCACACTAGATTAATTCTCTACTCACCCTTGTGCCGACCTACATCCTTATTCTCTACTTAATTAAATTTTCTCTATCTCTTTTGGAGACTTTAAAAAATCATGGGTTTCTCTTTTTTTTTTTTCTTTAAATCTGAGATTAGAGACACAACAGCTGAAACTCCAGATTTAAAAGAATTCATCTATGTTTGGATGTTGATGTTTGTAAGGAAGGTAATAGACAATCATTCTTTGATTAGTTGTATTTTTTTTAACCAACGACTTGTTTGCCAACTGTAATTATTTTAGATTTACTCTTTAAAAATATTTTCTTTCATTGGCTTTCTCTGAAATATGCTCTTGTGCTGTGGCTTATGCTTTTTTAGAATCCTTGTTTAATAATAATAATTTGAGGTAGTAAAAATAAAAAGACTACACAAACTAGTATGTAGTGAGAGCTCACGATGCACCAGGAACTGTACTATATTGGGGTAGGGCGATGGCTATCTATCACTCTTGAGATAGTATTAAAAAAAATCCTCACCCTTTGCTTAACCAGGGACACAAGATGGCCACATTGGGCACTAAGGAAAAAACCTCCTGTCTCCCTATCAGAATAAGGGGTGGCCAGACTTTCTCTAAAAGTTAATGACAAAACCTTTGTTAATAAAATAATTTGGACACAATCGATAGTTTAATATTTATTTGAGGACAAGTAGGGAGGGGATGGGAGAAGGGGGAGGGGGTGAGAGAGGACAGGGGGGGAGCTAAATATATGGTGATGGAAAGAGAACTCACAGTATGCAGTAAACTTATTATATAAGTAGACGATGCACTGTAGAATTGTACACCTGGAACCTATGTAATTCTTGCTAACAAATGTCACCCCAATAAGTTTAGCAATAAATAAATAAATGATATTTTTTAAAAATAAATTAAATAATGGCAGTGAATACCACTGAGTTGAGCCTGAAGGGCAGTTTACGCACAGTATGAGTTTTTTGAGGGCAGGAATGTTATCTTATTATGATATATTTTCATATCCCTGGCCCCTCACCCAGAGTCTGGCATATTTTAGGGCCTCAATAAATATTTACTGAATGTGTGGAGACTATCAGTACATATATCACTGAACAATGGTACTTGAATCAGAGCCACATTCTCAGCAAAGGTAAAGAATGGGAGAGCAGGTTATGAGAGCCAGCATTCAGCAGGCTCGTAAGAATGGGCCCAGGACCAAAAACATCAGATAGCATCATCTGGAAATGATGACACCCTTGATTATCTCCCTCATCTTAGAAACTCCTATCCCTACTTTGTTCAACTTTGTCACACCTAATCATTCTGCTACTTTTCTTACACTTTAGTATATATTAAATGCAACTATCCCGAACTCAAAGGACCCGTGTGAGTTCTTTCTATCCACAGAAGAAATTGTGAGTTACGTTAGTCTCCCTATCCCTAGAGGAACCTTGGAGCCTGGGAATCGAACCCAGGCCGCAGCGCCGACAGCGCCAGCGCCGAAGCCTTAAGCCACTACACCGTCAGGGAACTCCCAACAATTATCTTAAATAGTGATGGTCCCCAGCATCCAGTTTAATTCCTATTCCCTTCTCATTTTGCATGCTCTCCCTAGGCAATCTCATCCCCACCCATCATTTCTATACCAGTAACTCCATATCTCTACCTACATATCTACATTTGTCTCCTGAATTTTAAGTCTATACATACAGCCAATTGCCTACTACACATCTCAACCTAGATATTCCATAGCTACCTTAAACCTATATCAAAGATCAAATTCAGGAGCTTCTGGTTTAACATGGCAGGGTGAGCATATCTATTTACCTTTTTTTCCCAAAACCACATTAAAATCATAGTAGAGAAATAAAAAGGTGTGATCACGCCCAATACCACCCAACAAAGAGAATGGGAGAGGAGAGGAGTAGAGATTCCAACGAAGTTCTGGAAGTCAGGAGATGGATGAAGAAGGGTGGCTGATGATTAGAGGAGAGGAAGGTGAAGCCTAGAACATCTAAGAAGGAGACACAGCCAACACAAAGAGTCCCTCTGCCTAGCATAAACCCACCAACACTCTCAAATTGCAGACTCCAAATTCTACAGCAGGAAGAGAGTGAGAAACCAGCAGAAAACAAACAAAAAAAGTGCTTCAACATCTTCAGAAATACTAATAAGAATGATATTGCATCCACAATACAAAAGCAGGATAAAAGCTACGTGTGCCAAAATGTCCTGTGTTTCTACCTACCTGAGTGGATGATGGTGGCACGCAGTTTCCCAAGTCAGAAATTTGAAAGCGATGCTTTATCCTTCCCTTCTCCTTAAGGCTCACTGCATGAACTAAGGGTTGATTCGATCTCCTGACTATCTCCCCTTCCTCACAGCCACTGCATTAGGTCTTTCCTGAATTCTCTCAGCAGGTTTATTTGTGTTCTTTGTAACTCTAGTTTGAAGCCTTCCTGAATCATTCTCCGGGGTCTCATCCTCCCTCATCAGCCCGGCATCTAGCACACTGCCCTTCCACCAGTGAGTGCTAGCGTAATACCTGGCCCCTAATTTTCACAACCTCATACTTGGTTCTTTAAATCCCATTAATGGGACCTTACTTTTCCTTCTTCCTCAAAATGTGTGTCCTTTTTAAAACACATGTGGTTCTCCCTGCCTGGAACTCCTGTTTTCTTCATTGTCATGGAAGTGCCTTTCAGGCTCAGTTTGAGTGGCACTTCCCCTGAGGAAGTCCCCAAACTTCTCTGGACTGCCACGGGACTCCTGCTCTTTGGTACGCCCTGCGTCTGTCTCATTTGCTTCCACTACAGCACTTACGTGTTAAACTCTAATGTCTGTTTCCTGTTTCCCAGACCACAGAGTATAGGTTCTTTGAAGGCAGGAACCAATCCTTTTAGCTTTGTATCCCTTGCACGTATGTCACGTGGGTGAACGATCACAATCATAACAGATGGGAACTCCAGAAACCACCCACATAGTCCCTGCCCTTGGGCCAATGAAGTATCATCATCCTCATTTTATTATATTAGTTGAGGCAACTGAAACACAGAGATTAAGCCTGCAGAGCTGGGGCAGAGGCAGGGAAGGGAGAGAGTGGTGGTTGTGACTAGAATCCTGGTTCCCACCTTCTTATACAGTGCTCTTTCCACCACATGATGACACGTCTTACTAGTCTATTACAGTTTGCTAAAAATAAAACCCAACTGGACAAAAGAAAACATAAACCAAAAAAATTATTGCCCAAACTAAAGGGATTATAATACTTTGAAACAATGGCATTTACTATATGATATTAATATTTGTAAGGCTAGCCTTGCTCCGAGCCGGGAAGGTTATCATGCCTTGCAATCACCCATTTACTATTAGGCACTATGTCCCCATATATAATTTTCTATAACAACAAACAAACCAAAGGCTTCCACAGGTTATCACATTCAGCTCTTCCCCCTTATTCTCTTATTGTCACTCAGGTGCATGTCTCAAGGTGGCAAATGGACCAAATATTATTGGTGTGCTGGCCAGCTAAAGTCATCCTGGTCCCTATCTTATTATATTCTCAAATAGCCCACCATTACCTTATCCCATCCTTAAGAGTTGCTAAGTTTTCATCACTTCAGAGAGAGATCTGTGTCTGCTATTTCTTTTCTTTTTCCCTTGGTGCCCTATCAAAGTGCAGTGGTCATAACAGGTACTCCAGAGGGAATTTGTTCATTTGATAAAGAAGATAAAAAAGGAATCTGCAAAACACTCAGTGATATCTTTCCAGAAGCCCTGACTGATTCATCTGAAAAGAAAAAAGGGGGGATTTATTCACAAAGTTAGGTTACTAACTTAAAATGGGACATCTGGTCAGCCTAATTATCAGAGATACAAACCCTACTCATTCTGAAATCATCACCTTCTTCATAAAGCCTAAAACGGTTCAATCATCAACAAATTACATTTTCTTGGCTTCCACTTTGTACCTCTACTGAAACACACTTGCTTTGTGCTATAGTTATTTCCATACATCTTTATTCCTTTTAGGTAAAGTTTATTGAGAACAGAAACTTTTCTGTGTTAACCGTTAGTACTCATGGGTTCCAGAATATGCCACCCCAAACATGCTGCTTTTGGCATTTGGATTATTTTGTGGCTAAGTGCAATTGAAAACTAACAAATGAAGGAAAAGCTCTTTACTTCCTCCTAACTGCCTGGAAATAGAGTACAATTTTCCCCCATTTGAAAGGAAATTTACACTTATAAAGGTAATTTGCATTTGTAAAGGTGTCTCATACCAGGAAGGGAGCTATTCCAAGAGGCAACTCTTATTCTTATCTGCATAACAAGGTAAGCCTTCCTTACTGTAGTTTCTTCCATAATTTGTCACCTCCACCCAGAAGCTCAAAACCTCCCTTTTTTTTTTGCTTTAGCCTAAAATGGTATGTAAGCTTTAACCATCTGGCCACCTTCTTGAGCTTTTATTTTTTGTGAATCTCTGTACAAACATATATAACTGTTGCGGAAAGGCTCTTCCATCTGAATGCTGTGGAAGGCTCCATTCACCTTTCGGAAAGACCAAGAGGCACTCGGAGCACTTGCAAGTTCAGGTTGTTTATTTACGCCAGCGGTCTCAGAGGAGTTGTTTCCAAAGTCTGAGCCCCGAAGAAAGGCAGAGTGGGGACATTTATAGCATAGCATTTCCATAATAACAGCAGATTATCGAGCCCGGGCTAGGGTTTATGGGAACAAGAATTCAGGGAGAAGAACCAGAAAGTGACTGGGCGGGAGTGGGGGTGGGGTGGGCGGTGGGGTGGGGGGTTCCCAGACTAGGCTATTGGCCATGTTGGGAGGCAATAGTGCTCTTCATAACTAAATCTGTTTTATTCCCTCTTGTTAATCTGTTTCTTACCAATTTCATTGGGGGTGAGGACAGCCAGTGAACCTAGAGAACAGAGAAAAAAGATTTTCCTCCCCTGCAGTAAGTACTCAAGGCTGCATTTTGTACCTATTAAGTTTTCACCAAACTCCTGTTGAATTGATGTAGATATGACATGTAGATTTAAATAGAGGGGTTGTTTCTCTTCTAATCATTTCAAGTTGTAATTTACTGTTAGAATTAATGCTTCCTATGGAGTCTATGAGACAATTATTATGGAAGTCTAAATAATTACATCATTTTCTATTCTACCTTCTCATGCATGTCCTCTGTAAGAAAAGTTCCAGTTTAAAGTAAATACAATGAGAAAATTGAATGTCTGACTCTATCCCATTAACAAAAACCAAAATTTCATCTTCCTGTCTTTGTTCTTCATCCTTCCTTTCTCCTGCCCTCCCTCCTTTTCCATCTTTCCTTCTTCTCTCTCCTTTCTTCTTTCTGAGAAGCAATCAAAATGCAGGCTATGTCTTGGGTGTAATTACAGGTGCCAAATCAAGTCAGTTTTTATTGAAAACCCTTTGCCAAGTCAGCATTTATCTCCTCCTCTCAGATGTATGCAGACTACACCCAACCAGTTGAGTCATGTTATTTGTATGCCATTAAAATGGGGCATCTGGTATCTGCTCCCTTTGTCTGGGTCAAGTCATGGATGGGACTCCTCTCCCTTCCCTTAGTCTGTGATATTTGAATATATACAAACTGTGACAGTACAAAGAAATGAATTTTGAACACTAAGCAGTCTATATTTGAAGTGGGAAGCCTTGAGGAAAGGAAAAACAGTGAAACCTAATAATGACACATTTTCTATGAGCAGGAGTAAGTTATGGAGAATAAGAAAGAAGAAGAATTGATGATGAATGACTAAGAGCTATGAAAGTTTACAAAGAAATTCAAGAAAGCTAAATGTTGGCTTCTGGATATACAGGAAGGGAAGAAATAACATTGTACTTTTCACATATGTAGTAGGTATTCAATACTCACTCGTATATAAGGATTTGGGGAGTATTTAAAAGATGAGGCTTTCATTCTTAGAACTGGGAAGAATTAAGAAAAAAATATTGTTTTTCAAAGGGTCATGGTATTAAAGCTATAGGATGATGTATTTAAATTATTTGACAAACATTTGGTTAAATCCCTACCTATGTGCTATTCTCTATCCGCTGAGTTTTACAGACTCTTTGGTTCTGAATATTTATAGCCTGAATCTTTATTTATATTTTTGCAGATGAACTGTATTGAGCACATTCTTTTCAGACTACCTAATCCCGGTTTTACAACCAAGCAGGGCCATTCAGCCAGCCCCAGTTTTGCTACATTAGCACAGTTAATAAGAACTGAAGCAAACCTGAACAACTGGATTCTGAGTCCTGAGCCTGGTTAGCCAAGGATAGTAGACAGATATTACTGATACAGAATTGAAGAATATATAGGCAACTAATCCAGCACAGAATTGAAGAGTTGAGATATTGAAGTGAAAATTGTGTCAGATTTGTGGTCAGGATATGAGTTTGTATCTCAGGTCTCTTGTTTGGAGTTGGAGCAAATCATTCCATTTCTCCATGATTGAGGTTCTTGTTACCTTGAACAAAAGGCTATTGCTCTCAGATTCAGTATCCTGTGAAAAATTGGAATATAAATTATTGTGAGGATTAAATAAATAAATGTGAAAGTACTTTATAGTCTGCAAAGTGTTATGTAAATGTAATGGAAATGTAAGGTGTTAGGAACTTTAGGCTTTGGCCTCATTAACAGTGAGATTAAGCAAATGTTTTCTATTAGTTTCTGAGAACAGGGGAGTCATGTATGATATATATATATATATATAGACATGGTGAGCTATTTACTAATTCAACATTCATTCAAATGTTTATTATTGATATACTATGTGCCTGAAGTGTTTTAAGTTCTAGAGGTATAGACATAAGAAGAAAAAAACCAAATAAAAATTCTTATCCTCATGGACAGAATATACCATATTTTGCCATGTATAATGTGCACTTTTTTGCTCAAAGTTGTGAGGAAAAAATAAGGGTGCCCATTATACATAGGTAGTGCTAATTCCATCCATATCTATATAAATGTTTTGAATTCTTTCATTTATGCTTATGAGTTAAAAGTGTTAAATAAAATTTCTTGTACCATAATATGTTAAAAAATAAATGCTAAAATTCCTTTATAATGCAAAAAGAAAGTACCTAAATATAAACAAATAAAATTTGAATTAAAATATTAAAACAAAAGATTTTTTTCCCCTGAAATTTTGGGCAAAAACATGGCTGTGCCTTATACACGGGACCCCATTATACCAGGCAAAACACTGTAGGTAATTGAGAAACTACTGAAAACAGATGAGGACTGCAAAAATTCACTCGTGTAAAATTTATGGTTACACTATTGTTAGTTAATGCAGAATAATATTTTTAGTTGATAATACAAAGATAGTGAAACAACTGTACACACAATTGATAGACACTGAATTGAGAAAATCCCAAATTATTAGAAGTCACTTTTGAACTCCTCCCCACGTCCACTCTGCCCCTGCCCACAAGAACATTAGCTGTTACAAACTGAGAACAGGTGTTGGGCAGCAGTGGGGAGCCAGGTGCCTTAAATGTGGGTCACTGTACATCTCATGACAGGATGTGTCATGGAGAAAAGTAGCACAGGAAAGGGAAATAGCGAGGACTATGGGTGGTGGGGCTGCAGACCTCACTGACAAGGTGGCATTTGAGCAAAGGCTTGAGGGAGGTGAGGGAATCATCCACATGGAGACCTGGGGCAATCACATGCTTGTCCAAAGAAACGTTAGTGGAAGGTTCTAAATTGGGAACATGCCTGTTGTGCTTGAAAAAGTAAAGGGTTCGAGTGTTTTGATTCCTATAACTTTTTAATACAGTTTGAAATTAGTAAGTGTGATGCCTCCAACTTTGTACTTCTCAGGATCGATTTGGCTATTTAAGGTTTTTCATGGTTCAATACGAATTTTAAGATTATTCTGTTTCTGTGAAAAATACCATTGGAATTTTGATAGGAATTATAATGAATCTATAGGTTGCTTTAGATAGTATGAACATTTTAACACAATTCTTTCAATCTATGAGCACAGAATATATTTTTATTTATTTGTGTCTTCTTCATTGTCTTATAGTTTTCAGTGTATAGGTCTTTTATTTACTTGGTTAAATTTATTCTCAAGAATTTATTCTTTTTGATGCAATTTTAAATGGGATTATTTTCTTAATTTCTCCTGTTAGTTTATTAGTGTGTAGAAATGCAACAGGCTTTTGTATATTGATTTTTGTATCATGCAACTTTACTGAATTTGTTTTTTAATTCTAACGATTTTTTGGTTGAGTCTTTAGGGTTTTCTATACATGATATCATGTCATCTGCAAATAGAAACAATTTTACTTCTTTTCTGATTTAGACATCTGTTATTTCTTTTTCTTGCCTCATTGCTCGTGTTAGGACTTCTAGCACCATGGTGAATAGAAGTGTTGAGACTGGGCACTCTTGTCTTGTTCTGATTTTACAGGAAATGTTTTCAGTTTTTCACTGGAGAGTGCCTTGACTGACCTATAAAATTAAACAAACAACAACAACAACAAAACTGCCTTAACAAGATTGGGAGATAGAGATCAGACTTTCAAAAACGTTAAAAACTTTTAAAAAGACACTTTTCATAAGATGTATGTAAATACTGGTAGACAGGAAATAGCTTTAACAAAGGTCCTGAAAACATGCAAAAGGGCTGGTTTACTATTCCTTACTGTGTAATCAGACCCCATCAACTCCAAGATTTCCCAAGCAAAACCTCTGTGAATATATTTTGTACATCCACAATAAAGGATTCACTGGATTGCTCTACACTAAAAAAAAAAAAGAGAGAGAGAGAAAGCTTAAATAGTAATTTCCCTAAATTTAAGCAAATTTAGGGAATAGTAAATTCCCTAAATTTCCCTAAATTTTCTTAGAGAAAACTTACATTTTTTTTCTCTGCACCTTGGATGTGTAAACCTTAAAATGTAAACATCCAAAAAGATAAATTTTGGTTAAAGCAACCACCTGCAATTGCCTGAGGCTGAAAAAATAAAATAAAAATTAGGCTTTTTAGAAACAAACTGCTACTTGATATTTGCAGAGTCCTTCACCCAAAATTTAGTATACACTCTTCATAAGATTATTTATCAAGGGCAAATGAAAATCTTAAAAGTCTTCTCCAGAACATTTGTAAAAAGTTATAGCAATCATTGAATAGGTAACTTTTACTTGTTCCATCTGCCAGAAACACAATTTGGATCCAGCTTTCATATAAACTACTGAGTTTTGTTTGTATTATTGTGCCTGCCCATGGATAAAATTTTTAAATGATGGCTCTCAGTTTCTATTTGTGTCTGCCTATATGTTTATGTATGTCCACGTATGTATGTTTTGTATATGTGATATTTTTCTGCCTCCAGGTGGGATTGCCAGAATTGATATAAGAGCTCTACTTTCATTGGTTTAGAAAGAAACAGGCACTTATATATAAATTAAGTATTCCTAAAACTGTCATGAAAATAGGAACTAACCCCAAATTATTTTTTCATTGTCTGCATGGTCTGGGATAATCTTTGGTGATGAGGCTAGTTAATATTGTTGGATAAGTAAAAATAGGTATGTCTTCACAGGGGTCAGGATTAAATATAATGCAGACACACAATTTTATTCTATCTGCATTTATTATTGAATAAGTTTGTTGTTCTGATAGTTGTTTAGGATTATAAAATTACAGATTCAACCTAATACACATGTTTAACTTTTAGGTTCTTTATTTCTGTTATTTTTAATAGTTGCTAAATACATTATGCTACAAAATTTATTAACAAGGAAATTACTTGAAATGATGACTAGCTTTGTTTAATGTCTCATGAAATTTTTATGAACAATCCAAGCACAATGGTTAAAAACACATTAGTTAAATGGATGCAAGTGAGATAAAAGCTCATAAGTGAGTTTTTCTGCTTGAAAATAGTTCCCAACATCTTTTTGGTAAAATACTTAGTTAAATTAAATGATGGCTGTTCATTGACT
The DNA here is from genome assembly GCA_004026885.1 of Lyroderma lyra. Taxonomy (NCBI): domain Eukaryota; kingdom Metazoa; phylum Chordata; class Mammalia; order Chiroptera; family Megadermatidae; genus Lyroderma; species Lyroderma lyra. The sequence continues at coordinate 32,113 of PVJL010005419.1, read as the reverse complement.
ATCTAGAGCATTTCCAAATTGGATAAAATACTGAAACATTAATTGCTAAACATAAATTCATCTACTTTTGGACTCTTTTTACAGAAAGACTAAAGAAATTTGGATGTATTAGTAAACATTCTTTTACCACATTGGAAACTATACTATGAGGAAATACACTTCTAAAAATTATAAAATTGGGAGTTCCCTGGTGGTGTAGTGGCTTAAGGCTTCGGCGCTGGCGCTATCAGTGCTGCGGCCTGGGTTCGATTCCCGGTCAGGGAGCTACCCACATACCAAAAAAAAAGAAAAAAAAGTATCAAATTGCTATATTCATAAATTTGTTAATCTACTACAGAATGCTGATCTATATAATACACACTTCACAATTGCCTACTTCATTGTTTTCTCTGGAAATTAAGGCTACTAAGGGTTATGAATTTTAGTCAACATATGTAAATGAATTACTAGAAATAATAAAGGTGAAGGAATAAATTCTGTATGCAAAGTGTGCAAGGAAAATAAAATGTGTCTTGGTAAAGCAAGGTATGAGATATGAAGGACACATTGTTGTTGAGAAAAGGGAGATTAATTTTGTCCTAAAGTAATTTAAGGTTACTTGAAGGTAGTTTCAGGTGCCAAAAAAAAGGAAAATAAAGAACAAAAACATAGGTGGAGATAAGAATTATAAAGGAAAAGAAAGAGAGTAAAAGTCCTGTTTCATGTGGTCAAGTTGGCTAAAATTAAGTGTAGTTGTCATAAAGTTTAAAAATGAACTTTAATATCAATAGTGCAGTGACACAAAACTGGAGGTTAGATTACTGGTCTGTTCTCAATGAGAGGTTGTGAAAGATTCTTCTTTACCTGTTGAGTACATCTAGGAAACAAAAATTCAACATCTTATCAAAATAACTTCTTGTACTTCATATTGTCTTTATTATGTCTTTGATTAGTTATGAAAACTGAACCTTCTTAATATTAAAAGTGCTAAAGTATTTTTACAGTCATGTGACCTTCTGTATGTGCCTTTGAAATCTTTTATTGTCATTTTGGTTAAAGAGATAACTAAATATTGTTTCATAGTGACCTGTGGTTGTATTTAATCAGTTATTCAAGCCTCTTGAAATTATGATAAATTTCCTAAAATAAAATTCTAAAATTTTTTTTAATTTCAAAATAACTTTGAGACTTCCCTGAGGGCACCTGGAAAATCTCAAAAGTTTTGTTCTGTCACTTTGTGAAAGAGAGATGTTAAACTAATTCAGTTTATTTGATATATTAAATTATATGGGAAGTTTTGTCAAGTAAGAAGTGACACTTAACCTTTGTAAGGTCACATTTGTATGGAATATGTTATAATATAAGTCTTCACCTGCAACTCGTCTTAGTTTTGTGGTAATACAATTATTTGCATAAGTTCAGTAAGCATCTGTTCTCCTTGTAAATAGGACAAAATCTGAAATACTGGTTATATTACCAAGGCTTTAACTGGAATGTCATATTTGAGAATGGTGCACATGAAATGTGATGTAACCAGAGAGTTTTAAGGAACTAAAGGTAACTGTGTGGAACCAATGCTCACAGACTCTCTTGGAATGTCCAACTGATGCCTAGCTTACAGCACACCTGGCATGCCAAGTCAGGCCCAGGAACCTTAAAATATATTGGGAATATCAAGAAAGGAGGATTTTATCCAAATCTATAGGTTTGCAGGTGAAGACTGATAGAAAATTTTTGGCTTGGCTTCCTGGCCTCAAGAGGCTTTAAAAAATCTAATCTGAGTTCTGTATTTAAAGTTCCAGCAAAGCAGACTTAAAAGACACTAAGTGGTCAATTACCATTCTTGTTACACTTATATAAATAACCAGGCAAAGTTTAATGAGACTAGATTTACTTTGTAAATTCGTCTTACTTTGATTATCTTTGATAAAATTCAAGTTATTGTAGAGGAAAAGGAAAATCTGTTTCAATAAAAAAAGTTAGCCCACCCTTGTGGATTATTGAAGTCTAGCCATGTTTGCTGTCTTTGGGTGTTTTAACCTCTTCTCAAATTGACTCCTGCAGTTTTGTATACTTTCATCAGTAATTGAACATTTCCAATTTTTCCTTTACCGTTCTAACTTGGCCCCTCTGAGAACTAAAACCTGATTGCCCACATCCTTACTGGGACTACCTAAAAGGGCTCTACTAGCTAAGGCTGATGGCTCCACACTCGGCTCTGAAAAATAACCATAACTGTGACACTGATGTATACGCCATCACCAAAGATGCTAGAACTGCAAACCAGGACCTAGAAACTTGTATTGTCTCCGCCACCTCACTCCAGCCAGCATCTAAAAATGATTTGAGCCCAACATCTAGAAATCTCTTTGACTGACTTCCTTTGGTCTCCAAAACGGGGTTTTTCATTTGCTTCATCCATTATCCTTTGTTTTTATTTTTGTTTCCATAGAAATAAATGATGCCTCTTCTTAGAAAAAAAAAGTTTCAAAGGGCAGAATGAAGCCTACCAAAGTGCTATTCTAAATATGCCTATTTGGCTTACAGATTGTTTTGAGCTAAAAACATTTGAGAACCAGCCGGAAAAACCTTTTTATCTCTCTCTAACTGCCTAAAAATGAAGTATATATTTCCGCTCTCATGAAAGAAATTTACATTTAAAAAGGAAATTTCCATTTCTTAAGGTGTCTCTAACCCAGAGACAACTCTTATCACCTGAAAGGTTCTTTAGCATAACAAAAGAACTCTTATTTACTTCCTATATATTTACTCCTTTCCTCTTCTCATAACTTGCATTCCATGCCCAGAAGCCCCAAACTTTTTCTTCTACATAGTCTAAGATGGCCTAGCAATCTCAATCACCCAGCCACCCCCTTGAGTTATCATTTGTTGTGAATCCCCATGGGCATGTATGTAATGAAAAAAATTTTTTTCCTCTTGTGAATCTGTTTCTTATTGGTTTAATTTCAGGGCCTGGCCAGTGGACCCAGGAAGGTAAAAGAAAAAAGTTTTTTTCTTGCCTTCGTAGCCAAATGAGTGAGGTCAAGGAATGTGAAATAGTGCTTAAGAAGTAGCTAATGCTACCAATAATAAGTAATAAAGCCAATAGTAAGTAATAAATACATTGAATGAAATGTATAGAATTTGAGGCCAGGCTTGCAGAAAACCCAAACCCCTTACTCTGTCCGAGAATGTCCTACACAACCTGGTCCCTGCCATCTGTCCAACAGCATCTTGCATCATTCTCTTTCTCACTAAGATCCAGGCACATGGTTGTGAATGAAAAAGAGGCTCTGTAATAAATCTGACAAGCTCAGTGACCAAAGGTAACCTCACGGTCTGATCTTATTGTAAATTCCTAACTGGGAAGGTCATGGTGGGTAGTCATGACTTGGGCCTGTAACTTTTTTAGTGAAAGGTTTATCTTTGCCTTAAACAAGCTCTGTCCCTTGTTCTATGCATCTAGGTTAACACAACTTTGCAAAGCCAGAGTAATACTCTTTTTCAGACCATCAGAGATGGAACCACCCTCAAGGAAGCACATGCTCTTATTGCCTGTATACCATCCCTATTCACGTAAATGTTAACTACCTTGTATCCACCAGTGTAAAAGAAGGATAGCTCTTCATTTTACTTTTTATCCAATCACAGCGATTTTCACACCATGCTTTATCCTCCTTCTTAGTCTGCTGCCAATGAATTTTATGTAACCTTCCTTATGGCCCTTCCTTTAATTCCAAAACTGCCTTTCTCCAGAGCATTTTGAGATCTTGCTTCTGGGCATGTCTTCAGTTTGGCTTAAATAAACTCCTAAGTTTTCTGTAGGTTTGGGTGTTTTGGTGTCAACACTGTTCTTTCAGTTTCTAAACCACATCCAGTCTTTTCCTGCCACAGGATCTTAGCACATGTTAGTCCCTCTGTGTGGATACCCCTTCTTCCTTTTTGATATGCAAATATTTTCCTATCTTTCAGTCACAGCTTACATGTTACCTTTTCAGAGAAGTCTTCTTTACTGCTCTTTATAAAAAGAATTTTCCCCTGCAATTCCTCAGTGCTATGTGTGTATCTTTCACAACACTTATCATAGTTTAAAGTTATTTTATTGATTTCTTGGGTAACTTATTTTTGCCAGTCTGTCCAGTACAATAGAAGCCTCTTGAGGAAAAGGCAGCATCTCTCTTGTTTACCATCCTATCCTCAATGTAGAACGCAGGCCCGACCCAAGGAGAGTGAATGAAGAAAAAGTTCCTACTGGAGAAACGGATTTTCAGGTGGTGTTGTCCATGTCATTATTTGAAGTAAACAAGAGTTTTTAAATGGACAACTGATAAGTACTGATAAATGAAGGTGAGAATGAACCTGGAAGAGAATGAGATGGATGCTCTAACTTGCTCAAATTTCCTCCCAGCTCTGGGAATCCTTAAACTGTGGAGAATATCATTAAGGAAACAGTAAGGAAGTCGAATCGGGAATTCCTTAGGAAATTAAAAAAGGAAAAACAAAAGCTGGCACATTGTATGACATACAGGGAGTTATTTAAAGCAGAGTTCTAAAACTGTGAATCTATAAATGGGTTACAAAAAACCAGGAACCACACACAATTTTACACAAAAACATGTCTTTCTATATGCATGTGGAAATTTCTAGGCAATAGTATCTCTCATATTTGAAAATGAATCCATAACTTCTACATAGTGAGGAAACACTGATTAGAGCAATTTCTAGATAATCTTGACTCACTTCCTCAGTTTTCAAATGAAAAGATGGAGGCCCAAAGGTATTATGGGACCTGCTAAAATTCAAACAATAGATTAGGTGACAACAAGGCCCAGGAATCAGGTCTCTCGATTTCCAACCTAGTTTTCTTTGTGGTTCCTCGATGCCTTCCTGAAATTGTCATAGAATACTGTGTGAATAAAACAGGAAAGTTTAATTTTTTGGAAAGAAGAAGAAGAAATCCAAATATATTGATTCAAAGGTAAAAATAATAGAACCATAAAGCTAGAAGAGGCTCAAAATCTACCTAACAGTTCCCTGCTTTCAGAGGAAACACTTCTAAACATCCTGGGATATATGTTTTTCAGGATGGCTAAGGAATATGAAAGGGCCAAAATAATTATTCAGTCATTTCGCTGAGAAACAAAATGAACTAGATTATCTTTATTCAAAATATAAGCATGAATGTGTATCAAAGTTTTCCACAAAATTTTTTTTAAAGAATAATAAAGGCATAAACTAATAATCTATTAAAGACTAGTTCTCATCCATGGTGCTAAGTAAAAAGGAAACATGGGTGTTTTTTCATAAATACTAAGATAACAAAGCATCATGAATATTTGATTATCTTTCACAATGTGGTCTCAAGGATAAGTTAAATAGATAAAATCCACACTCTCCAATCCTCATGTTAGTTAATCAATCAACTTCTGTTTAGACAATATCCCAATATTAGGAGACCTGAGTTCAAATCTTGCATTTGCCATTAATGCATAAACTTGGACAAGTCAACTTCCTGTTGTTAGAGTGAAAATATGTTGACTTCGAACAGGATTTTTCAAACTTTTAAAAAATTTTTTACTTTTAAAAATTTAATTTTTTACAGTACCACTCATATTGACATATATTTTATATTACCTGCATGAATAAATATATGCCTATAACTGAAACAAAAGTTTTATAGAACAATACCAACCCTTAGTCTATTCAGCACACTCTGATATTTTCTGTTGTAATAGATTATGTCCTGTTTCTTTTTTTTTCTTCTTTTAGATTAGGTTATGACCCATTACGTTGATTTCAAGACCTACACATGGGTCACAGCGTACCGTTTAAAAAACATTATGAAAAACAATAAGGTCACTTGTAGTTTTCATATTCTACTAATAAACTTTTTAAGAACAACAAGTCAACAGTAAAATCAATTTACTTGAATTTCTATTTTTCCCTTTTCTATATCCAAAGTGATAATGGAAGGTGATAAAGAAATACAGGTAGCAAAAAGAAAAGTAGGAGCTTTGAGCATCCATGAAAGGACTTGCAGCCAGTAAGTAATGTAACATGGACCATAGAGAAAAAGACAGAAGACATTCACAACCAGATTGGAACGTTTTCACTGACATTTTTTTAACTCCCCATGAACTGTTCAAGGTTTAAGAGCTCCTTAAGAGAATGTTTGAGAGAAGAAGAAGGCTGAGTGGGTAAGAAGAAAGAGAGGAAAGAGGGAGAGAAAGAAGGAAAGGAGACAAAAGAGGTCAATGTTCTGGTGTTGGTGGGTGGTCCTGACCCCTCAGACCTTCACTGGTGGGAGGCTCAGCTTGTGTGAGAAATACTGTCTGCACAGAGCCACGTCAGCATCACCTACTGCTAGAGCACCGTTCTCACTTACAAATCTGATCATTGCATGTCTGCTTAAAATTCTTCAGAGACTGGGAGTTCCCTGGTGGTGTAGTGGCTTAAGGCTTTGGTGCTGGCGCTGTCAGCGCTGCGGCCTGGGTTCGATTCCCAGCCAGGGAGCTACCCGCATACCAAGAAGCAAAAAAAAAAAAAAAAAAAAAAAATCTTCAGAGACTTCGCAACATCTCCAGGATAACATACAAATTCTTCAGCGAGGCACAGGACCCCTTCATAATCTCATCACATCTAGCCCTGTTTTCCAAACAACAGTCTCATCCTCCAGTGCACACACGTTTAGTGTTTACATCAAGTCCTTATAGTTCCCCAAACCTCCCTTCTCATGCTTTTAAGTCTTTCTAGAATTCCCCTCTGCTTACCTCTTCTAGTCTTTGAAGTCTCGGCATATGGATCCTATCTCTGTCATCCCCTACCTGGTCTGTTAACCACAATCACAGATGCTAACACTGCATGTTGCAACATATACCTGTTCATCTTTCCCATGAGACCATGACTTGCTTGAGAGCGGGAGTCACGTCCTTTGTACGCACAGGCAAACAGTGCTCAGTACCTAGTAGAAATTCCACAAATATTTGTTAACTGAGTGAGCATTGAAAGCTTCTCCTATAGTCCACTTGTTCTAGGTACTGAGAGTAACTGAAATTCCTGAAATTCAGTTAGGATGCTTGTCAGTCAGGTGTAATCAGATTAAGCAGATAATTCTCCACTCTCCTGGACAAAACTTTAGCTAAATTCTCACATGACAAATAAAGTGTGGTTTAAAAAAAAAAAAAGATGATAATGATTAGGTGGAATGGTAACAAAAGCCCCTGGCGGCCAAACAAGAGAATGTTGTCCTCCTAAAGTGGCCCCTCCAAAACACTTTAGAATTAAAAGTGGAAAGAATTCAGAAAACCCCAGTAAAGAGTTCAGGAAATTTAGTTTTTCAATGATATCCCCTTTATTAGTGGAAAACGGAGATAAATATGGCTAATGGCAAAAATTCTATGTGTGAAAGAAAGCAAAGCACCTCTAAAATTCTTATTTCTACTTTGGTTGTCCAAAGAATAAGATTTCACTAAGGCAATAAATCCTTGGTATGAGGAACAGGTAACGTGGGATTGAGATAATTCATTTTTAAAATATTGTAAACAAAACAAGAGCAGGTCAATTAAATCTAACAAGGGAAAATGACAAAAGGAACCAAGATAATGAATGTTTGCCCCAGTGGGAAAAAGAGTGAAGTATCTGATCTTATAAAATGAACAGAGATGAGCCCAGAGACAGCACAAATGAGGGAATAAACCAGACCATGATTGTAGAGAGGCCAAGCAGACCCTTCTGGAGTTGAAGTCATTTTAGATTTAGTGTCTTAACAAGAAACACTAGTGGATAGCTAGGAAATTAAAAAACAAAAACAAACAAACAAACAAAAAATGCTTCCATTAAATTGCTGATAAAAATCAGGTAAGGGAATATAAAGAACCAAGGACATGGTTTAAATCTCCTTGGCTCTATGACATACAGGATATCTCAATTAAATAATGATTTTTTATTTCCTAAGGAAAGAAGGAACAAAATTTAGTAAATGCATTTATCGATCATCAGAAAACAATTTTAAAATGTTGGATTCCAAATGTGTGTCCCACTGATTCAAATTCTGTTCCTCAGTGAAATCTTTGAAAAAGAAAATAGCAACAACAACAACAAAAACAACCAAAAAAGCAAGTCTGTGGGCACATGAAGAAATATAACCAGTAAAATCACATGAATTCTAGAGGACAATTCCAGATCCTGATGCGATTACATTTTCATGATTGTTGGGATTTTGTCCTAAAAGTTACTAATGGTTAGTGGTAAACTGTGATTTTTAGAATTTTCCTTTTACTTATTTACATTATCAAAAGTTTCTACAATAAACATATGTTACTATTGTAAAGAAGAAAAAGTCCCTCTTCAGCCCTCCCCTATCCCATCTCCAAAAGAAAATTTCTGAATAGGATAACATCTAAAACTGTGGTTTATTCTAGCTATTGTGGTAGAAATATGAAAAATTTGATCCCATCACCTGAAACCATTATGAAGACTATCGCGAAGATATTGGACTATTAAGTAGAGCATCAAATTCAGACTCCTAGATCTGGAACCTGGAGGATGTCATTGTAATAGGAGCGGTGGCTTTAATCTCTTGCTCTGGGCAGAGGTGAACTTTTATTGTCATTATTTGACAACAAGTAATTGAATACGGTAAGGAAGTTTTAATTTTAACTAATTTAGTCGTTGACCATGTTATCACCAATTTTTTGACTGAAACAGCACATACTCAGTGCGGATGGTCTTTAAGTGGCTTTATTTTTAAGGGCAGGCAGTACTCATAAAAACACTATTCAATTCAGCCTCGTGGGAGCTGAGAATGGGAACTGGTAAACTGTCAGGGTGGCGGTCACGCTCCATAAATCCTGGGGCCACATGGCCTCTATTCTTTGCTATTTTCTGAATATCTGCCCATTCTTATCTCCACAGAACAGATCCTTCACTTATTCATAACTTCTGCTTTTCTATGACTTTGACCTGCACGTGGCTCCTTCAAGGCTGTAAAACTAACGCCAGCCACAATGTGACGTAGGACCGGTAGGCTCCTGGCAGCTAAGACATCTAACTCTCAGAGAGTCTATTCCCCCTTGGTTCCAAGAGAAGCGGCCAGTTGCCTCAGCGAGGGTGAGGTGTACATCTCTGCTCCAACCTGCCATGATAGAGGAACTGCGATCCATTGTATCAACACGTCCACCTAGGCTCACCTCTTCTACAGAGGCTTTGTGTGTGTGTGTGTCGGGGGGTGGGGGTGGGGGAGAGGCCATTTCCGGAGAAAGGGACTTGGTGCTAACAAATACCCAAAATATATTTATTACTATTTACTATGCAATTTTAGACATTGTATTTAGTAATGGGGACAAAATGGGATTATGTAGTCCCGCCTTGCCTCTCCCAGCCTTCTCACTAAATGCCTTGTTGTTCCTTGTATTAGTGCCAAGAGCCCCAATCCCAGGTTGCCCCCCCAATCACCTGCACTCCTCCCCATCCACAGTCTCATGCCTCTAGCATCCTGCTCTTGCCTGGCCAAAACAGAGCGATCAATTGATACTCAAGTGCTTATGACTGATAAAGTGACTCTACAAAAAGCCATTCATCCTCTCTCTGACTTCACTTATGTATCTCTAATGTGACAAGAGTTCGGATTAATTGACTCCTAAATTGTTTTCTAGTATAACTTCCTAACTTCTGAAAGTAAAAGTTGAAGATCACCCTTCCAGGGCTCACTGTATTTTTAAAGAGCATTCTAAATAATAATAGTAGTTAATATCCACTTAGTACTTACTATAATGTATGCTAGACATTCTTCTATGAGCTTTACATATAATAATTTCTTTAATCCTTACAATAACCCAGATAAGAAAGTGTGTTTGTTAGGATCATATTAACTGTGGTAAAAAAATTTTTAAAAATACTGAAAATATATACCTTAAACAAAACCAAAGTTTGTTCTCGTTCGCATCACAGGCCAGTGGGGTGTGCCTGGTCTGCAGGTGGCTTTTGTCCATTTGGTGAGTCAGAAAACCAGATTTGTTTGTTTGTTTTCCCTTTTGTGGCTCTGCCATCTCATAGATCTCCTGTCACCTGCTTTTAGCTACAGAAGGAAAAAGACAATATATGCAAGGTACCCACATGTTAAAGAATCCAGTCCAGAGGTGACGCACCTCACTTCTGCTCATACTTTGTGGGTGAGAAGCTGTCTCAAGGCAACAGCTGGATGCGAAGGAGATTGGGAAATGTTGTCATGGATGGAACAGTCAGTTTTCAGAGAAAAAAATTAATGTTTTTCTTTACTCCTCATCTACACATTTTTCACACTTTAATATCTCTTTGAAAAGAATGCATTGCTCAATCAAGGACAAGCATTCAAGGTAAATTCTTTTTTTTTTCTTTTATGGTACGTGGGTAGCTCCCTGACTGGGAATCGAACCCAGGCCGCAGCGCTGACAGCGCCAATGCTGAAGCCTTAAGCTACTACACCACCAGGGAACTCCCCAAATTCCTATTGAGTCAGCAGTATGTCTTCTATCTTAGTAGAACCTAAACTTGCATATTTGACACTCACACTCTTAGGTTAGATGAAATTTGGCGTATACCCTATTTTTCCGTGTATAAGACAACCCCTAATTTTCTAACCCAACATTAAGAAATCAGCATCAGGAGTTCCCTGGTGGTGTAGTGGCTTAAGGCTTCGGCGCTGGCGCTGTCAACGCTGCAGCCTGGGTTTGATTCCCAGTCAGGGAGCTACCCACATACCAAAAAGAAAAAACAAAAAAAATCACCATCAACTGGTGACTCCTGTGTATAAGATGATGCCCAATTTTTGGCCTAAGAATTTTAGACAAAAGTGTCATCTTATACACGGAAAAATACAGTGATATGGAAAGGGACTAGAAGTTTTGTTTCTTCCTGAGTTTGCCATTTTTTTTCACCAAATATTCACGCACACCCTTTCTTTTCCTCGCTTCAAGGATACATGATCGTCCAAGCCAGTTCAAGTATATGGCCCAAAGTCCAGCATCTTTAGGTGATAGGAACTCTTCCCATGTGCAGTTCTCAGTATGGTGATATACAAACACATAGAGAAGTTATCTGTTCTTCTCATTATATGGTGATCAAACAGGGACAAGATAATCACAATAAAAACTGCTATTAAGAAAGAGAAGAATATAGAGGAGTCACTGGTTCATTGGAGTAGTGGATTCTGCTTTTTAAGTTATCAGTGGGGGTTCCCTGGTGGTATAATGGTTGGGCTTCGGTGCTCTCAGCGCTGCGCCTGGGTTTGGTTCCCAGCCAGGGAACTACTCTCACCCCCCCAAAAAGTTATCATAGACATATATTTTAATAAATGCTTTGCCAGTCCATACCATCGGTCTACACCTTTCTAGCACCCAACATCTGTTTCTTAGCCACCCGCTGCCCAAATGTTCTGTCAAATACATTTACTTTAGCTTTTTAATGTAACAGCATTTCTTTCAAAGTACCAATTTCTAGAGGAGGGGGGGAAGCTAAATAAAAAATAAATAAATAAATAAATAAATAAATAAATAAATAAACCAAAAAAAACAAAACAAAGTACCAATTTCTGTATCAATGAGGGTAAAGTTAGGGGCAGGAAATAATATTAATAGATCTCAGAATATACAGCACACATATAACAAAAGTTTATTTCTCATTCATTTAACCACCTACGGTGAGTGCTCACAGTTGGTGGGCAATTTTTTTCCATGCCTAATCTCCTTCCATCTTGTAGTTTAGGCTGCCCCTAGGGCCTCATCTTCAAATGAATTCAACTGGTGGAAGGAGAAAGATGATGGAGAACGTACATCTACTTCTTAAATCTTGACCTGAAAATGCCATACGTCACCACTGCTCACATTCTACCAGTAAACATTAGAAGAAAGGCCACGTCAGGTGCAGGAGAATGGGAAAATACACTCCTGGTCTGGGAAGCTGCTTCCAGTGACAGCTCAATAGTCAGAAGGGGAAGCACAAATTTTGGCAGACAGCACGCTTTTCTGATACAATAAGATGAGGATTCAATTTTGAATGCTAGAAGTTTAGTAGCAAGGGAGAAATTGAAATAATATTATTAGGAAGGTCCACATAAGATGTCTCAAATCATAACAGATCCCTAGCCACCAACTCTGTTTTCTAATTCTGTACTTGTGTGTTATTTTGAAATATGAGAGCTGTCTGTAAAGTATCCATCCTTAAAATATGAAAAATAGAGGAATTTTATGGCTGGATGTTTTCTGGACAGGCCTCGTATTAGACGAAATATCTATAACAAAAATGTAACCAAAAGCAAAAATAGATTACATAATATTTTTAAGTAACCAGCAATGGGAATAATAACCACATAGTGGAAGAAATTGGCATTATTATTTTTTGTGCGTGTGATTTCTATATGCCAGGCACTGTGTTGAAATTTTTTTAAGCATTGTGTTATTTAAACCTCACTAACATGTAAACTTTATGGACGTAGAAGTTTAGGAAGATTAAATTTTTATCCTTACACCAGTTATTTTTCCAACTTAAATTTCATAAACCCCTCAGATTTATTGAAGAAAAATTTGAGAAGTGCTGAATTAGAAGTTAATGATGATACAATCATAAACATAAATATAAATGAATTACCTCAAACTATTAATATTAATACATGTCAGTCCCTGGTTAACAGGTTATCAAATGATTCAGAACTGAACTTACAAAAATATATACATATACTTTAGGTAATCAGAATTTTAAAAATTAAAGATTCTTTTAGAGGACTTGCAGTTTGGATACATTTCCCAATTTTTAGTGTGTGAATACCTAACTTTATCTGTAATGCTTTCTGCTGCTATCTCATAGAAACTCTAACATGCTGGGAGGGGTTTTTCCTCCTTGTTATTATCATTGGCCCTTGAGCCTTATTTTTTTTCTCTTGAGAGTTATTTAACCCATTTCCCATTTGCCCCAAGAATACGCCCCAGCAGCGCTTGCAGCTGCAGCGTTTACCCCGAGGTAAGTTGCCGATTACAGTCCTATTCCCAATGTCCCATGCTTTGAAATTTACCACACAAAAGATTATTATTAAATACTGATCATCATATACATTTCTGTTACATTTGAGACAAGTTCTGTTTAGAAACAACTCCAAGAACAGTTTTTATATTTTATTTTCATATTGAAAACCTGTCAGATGTGCTTCAGCCTCTAAGAGCGTGTTTATGTGAAATTAAATGAACGTGGCCGTGAGCTCCACTTTTTTTTTCCTAAATGGGAAATGGATTAAAGGATCATAGTTGGTTCCACTGAAACACTGAAAGGTGAAGATTCTCAAGGTCCAGGTACAGGGAGGAAATGATGGGTCCTAGTCGTGAGCGACCTCACCTAACAAAAGAAAAAAAACACCAGCCAGCCACAGTTTAACCAGAAAAAATTGTGACAGTTCTTGAATGAAAGACAGAAAGGAACTCTGATGGAGGTCCAGGGAAGCTTGGCCTGTGGGGAATGGCCAAAGGCTCCCCTCTTTGCAGAAAATTTCTTCTTCTTTTCATTCATGTTATAGTGATTTATTGAGTGCAATTTGCCAGCACTTTTCTTTTTTTATTGTTAAATGTATTGGGGTGGCATTGGTTAGCAAAAATTGCATAGGTTCCAGGTGTACAATTCTACAGTGCATCGTCTATGTGTTGTGTTATGTGTTCTCCACCCAGAGTCAGTTCTCTTTCCCTCACCATGTATTTGTGTCCCTTATCCTCCACCCACCGCCCCACTTACCCTCACGTAACTACTAAATTATTGACTGTGTCCATAAGTTTTGTTTCTCTGTTGCTTTCAATTTTATGTTCCACATATGAGTGGAATCATGCAGTTCTTGGGTTTTTCTCTCTGGCTTATTTCACTTTGCATGATGATGTCAAGGTCCATCCATGTTGTCATAAATGGCCCTATTTCATCTTTTCTTACAGCTGAGTAATATTCCATTGTGTGTATGTACCACAGCTTCTTTATCCAGTCATCTGTCGCAGGGCACTTTGGTTGTTTCCATGATTTGGCCACTGTAAATAATGCTGCCATGAACATTGGGGTACACATATCTTTGTAAACTGAGGTTTTCAAGCTTTTGGGGTAGTGAAAGACCCCCGAAATGGGGAGACCCTCACTCCAGTCTCGGGATGGCGCGACACCCAAGAACTCACGAGAGACCGATCTTGATGCAAAAAACAAGAGGTTTATTCAGGAACCAGTGCACTGGGGCCGACTCATATCCCACGCAGGGGTAGAGGAGTTCGACCCCCAGCACAAGGGGTAAGGGGTTTATAAAGGCAAAAACCACAAGCACCTGGCAGCAACTGATAATATTTGGTAATCTAGCAAGTTTGTATAGTGAGTTCAAGGAATTTCCTGGAACAAAGGGAGTAGTTGTCTGGAGGGGGAGGTTGCCATCTGTGCTGTGGTCAGCACATTCGAGCCATCTCAAGGTCTAGTCTAGGGTCTAAAATTTTCCACTCCAACCTTTCAGTAGAGAGCCAGAAGAGGGATTGCCAGGTCATATGGTAACTCTATTCTTAGTTTTCTGAGGAACCCCCATACTGTCCTTCATAGCGGTTGTACCAGTTTGCACTCCCACCAGCAGTGTATGAGGGTTCCTTTTTCTCCACATCATCTCCAGCACTTTTTTCTTGTCTTATTGGTAACAGCCATTCCAACATGTGTGAGGTGGTATTTCATTGTGGTTTTAATTTGAGTTTCCCTAATAGCTAGTGAATTGAGCATTTTTTTTCACATATCTGTTGGCCATTTCTATATCTTCATGGAGAAGTGTCTGTTCAGGTCCTTTGCCCATTTTTTTAATTGGATTGCTTTTTGGTGTTGAGTTGTATGCATTCTTTATACATTTTCTTGGGGAGTTCCCTGGTGGTGTAGTGGCTTAAGGCTTTGGCGCTGGCACTGTCAACACTGTGGCCTGGGTTCGATTCCCAGTCAGGGAACTACCCACATACAAAAAAAACAAACAAACATACATTTTCTTTTCTTTTCTTTTATTTATTTACTTTTTTTTTTAGCGGTGAAACAAAGAGATAAGTTTATTGAAGACAAAGTACACTCCAAAGAGGTAGGAGCGTGCTCCAGCAAGGACAGTGGCTCAAGAGCTCTCTTTATACATTTTAGATATTAGCCCTAGAAAATTTCTAAGAAAGATGTGAAATAGAATAAGGCAGGATCTTGTGACTATTGTTTGGCTCTGCTGTCCTCTTACAGCACTTCTATCATTTTTTACCATTTAGCATCCATTCCTTTCCCTAGGCTTCTGAGCATCAAGTCTTTCTTGGGTTGTTGGGCTTCCTCCTAGTTAGACAAATCTATAAATTAACATTACATAGACTATATAGAAGGACTAAATTTTGCCTCCAGACAAAGGAACAGAGGAGCAAGGTTTGCACGGCACAGAGGCTGCCTATCCCAGGACAACATTTATAATAGCATTGGGGAGCAAAACATTTGGTTACTTAATGCTACAGGCAGGGGAAAGAAGTCATGCCTTTCCCCATACAAGGAACTGCGGAGTGTTCACTTAGGAAACTGACAGCCAAATAAACAAACACCGATGACAAGGAAACAATTTAAGGCATGCACCCAGGGAGAGCTAGTTTGTTTCAAAATATACTACTGAAAAGTCATGACGTTTTTACTAGCAAGGAACTTAAAGGCCCCATCTCTCCTAAAGGTCACAGACTGGTAGCCTAGGCCAAATTTGGTCCGTAGATGGTATGTGCTTTGTTTGGTTCATTATTTGAATTAGTTGTCCAAATTTAAAATAAGGAGAATTCACATTATTTAAAAAGTCTAGATTCCTGATCACTCTTAAAAAATCAGGTCTGGAAACCCTGAGAGGCCAGCATTTCCTCACAGCTGTAACTAGAGCTAACAGCACTTATGCCCTTTGGACATGGCGTGTATTCCCCAGTTTCCCAAAGTCATTGCTTCAGCTTATGTACATAACCTGCCTGGACGCTGTCAGCAGGTTTTGAAGTTTGCAGCCCTTCCTAGAACAACCTGTTCGTGTTTCACAGTTAAGGAAGTCAGGCCTGGAGAAGCCAAGCGACTCGCCCGTTCACACCGCTTTGTCTAATATAGCACATATGTTGGTGCTCTCTCCATATACAGTAGACTCTCCTTTAACCAGAACTCAAGCAACTGGCCCAATCTCATGCCCATTGCTTGAGAGGGCCAAGTGCTTGAATTCCAGTTAATGGAGAGTCTACCTACATTTATCTGGCCTCTACCAATTCCCCATGGGTGCCAGTTAACTGAGAGTTTACTGTATTCCTTTCTCCAGCCCCTACTTTGTCCCTAAGAGATTTGGAAAGTAAGCACGCAGTCTGAGGAAGTTATGCCAGGAAGAGACAAAGCTGATGTCAACATGAGAATAAGTGAGAGGCTCGCTAACCGGAACCCCAGAGACTTTGGTAGGAAGTTATTAATGGGAGGAAGTAGAAGGGTGAGAGAGATTACCTGTGGAATAAGAACAAATGAGGGAAGCATATGTGAAGGGCTAAGGTAAGGTGAGTAGAAGGAGCAAAGGAGTCCCTGAGGTGATCTGCACCCATCGAGATGTGAGCCCTGCTGGGAAGCGTCTGTCAACAGAAAGAAGGAGGCTGCCAGAAACTCTAAAATCAAAACGGATCAGAAAAAGAATTGGGAATTATAAGAGATTTCTTCTTCAGATTTATTTATTGTGCGGGGGTTGGGGGGCGTGTGAAGAAAAGCAGAGAAAGCTTCTCAGAGTTGTCTGAGAAGTTATTAACAGAAAATCAAATCGACTAAAACAGCAATGCTCCACAAGGAAAAAAAAGGAATCTTCCTAAAGCCAAAATGCAAACTGGGGAATTTACCAAGAAATCACTATTTAAGGGTTCAGCAAATATTTTTCTGAATCAAGACTGTATCCCAGGACCCTTTATCTTAGGGAGAGGGAGGACCTGAGGACTAGTACTGCTGTTAAGATTATAGCATTCATACCAAACACTATTGTGTGAATTCCCTGAGAGAAATAGCAGAATGGTATTTGAGATACTGACTGACACCAAAACAAAAAAACGAGGGAGTAATGTAGACTGTTGATAAACCTTGGAACAATAGAATATGTGTGTAATTAGCACGTGAAAGTCAGGGGCTGGTTGGGTTCTGCCCCTAATGGGCTGGGTCACCTTGGGTTGAACACTTCAGTTCTCTAAGGCTCAGTTTCCTCAGCTGTGAAGCGAAGGGTTTGGGCTGATTCTCAAAGTGTTATCTCCAGATCAGCAGCATCAGCATCACAGGAAAACTTCTTAGAAATATAATACAAATCCTTAGTCCCCATCCCAGATTTACTGAATCAGAAATGGGATGAGACCCTGCAATCTGCATTGTAATGAACAAGACCTCTGGGTGAGAAATGCACTGAGTAAGCCATCCTCCAGGTGATCTCTACATTCCTGATAGCTGTAAACACTATTTCCAAGCTAAAGAAGAAAGAGTGCTGGGTTAACCTAGCAGCTGACATAAAAGGTTTTTAAAAACATAATCAATAGGACAAGACATGGTTGTTAGTTTCAAATGATGCAAGTGTTCTGCCAACTGTTTGGTTTTATGAGATGTAAGAACACCATGCCCAGGCAAGGAGCATTCCACCAATGAAATGAAATGAATTGAACTAAAGTTAAAGACTACAGGTGGCAAGGCAAGGACAGTCACATATGCATTGGCAGTAATGTCCCCATTAGGGTACAATAGGACATGTTCAGTGTGCAGGCAGCAAAGAGAAGAAGGATCCTTCCCTTTCAGGGATCAAGTTTACAGTTTTTAGAAAAATACACTGATAGCTCAATTAATGAACCACTTTACAATTAGCTGCTTTACATTAATGGTGCTTATGCCTACAGATTAAATCTTTGAGGCCTGTTGGAAGTTTTAGTGGTGTCATAGGACTTAAAGGTTGATCTAAAAAGCTGAAAACCAAAGCAAAAGAAAAGAGAACACACAAGCAAAGATGCAAAATAAACAAGAAAAACCAACTTCATAATCATCTCTTTCCAGGCAGAGCTGAAGATGACTAAGACTGCAAGACTGAGATGTCCGTTTGCTTTCCACAGTGTCCCCATTTTGGTCTTCCCCCTTCACTTTTAGGGACCGGCTCTTTAATTTCTTATCCTTATCAGTCACTTATGTTTATTCCACTGACTCTCAACACTTTAGTAACAACAAACTTCATGTCATGCTATGTCAATCAGGGATTTTCATTTTGTTTTTCATAATGAATTCTAGAATGAAAAGTTCTGTTCTCTGTGAAAGGAGCTACCGGTATCTTTCACCTAATAGGTAGGAATACTATTGAGCAGAACAGAAAAGCCTCCAAGGTCAGTAAGGAGATCTCTGTAAGTAAGTCCAATTTAGTGACCTTAGTGCGAGTGACAGCAGTGGTAGCAGGGCAGGTGGAGAGAGGTGCAGTTCAGGAGCCTGTGGTAAAATGAATAGAGATTACACAGGCCTTTTTGCTAAAGAACTTTCTCCCACAGATGGACAGTTGGCAGGTGGGTTAGACGAAAGAGTCTGTGTCAGTCGTCAGGAAATCTGCATGGAGTCTTTTCCAAGACTGACATCATCCTGCCCTACAGGTCCGATCATTCCTATCCTTCCTGCTTCTCTGTCCCTTCTTCTCAGGCATGAGGACAGATCAGCTTCTGTCCCCTCCCCCCAGTCACTATCTATCTTCCGTCCTAGGAGACAGGGCTGCTGTGTAGGTTGTGTAGGTTGTACCTTTACATAAAAGGTCCCACCAACGTGGCACCGCACAAAGGGGGTGAATGGAGGCAAAAATCTACCCATGCTTTCCTCAGCAAACCCAACACATGGGGAAGGCCCTTTTCTAACTCACACAGGGGTCCCCTAAACTAGCCATAACTATGCCAATCATCCCTGCATTGTATTTTTGGACACATCTGACTCTACAGGAGGATTTTTTTTTTTTAAAGAAACTGCTCTTAACATACTCTCTAGATTACCCCATACTTCTCATGCCCTATGTGAAACATACTGACAGGTACCATAGCACACACATGCCAGCAGTTGGCAGACACTCCCTAGTATGTTCCAGTTATGTTCTGTGCACGAGTATGTCAAGCATCCCCATTTGTTCCCAAACTGGTTTCTACCAGTTGTACTTGTTTTAATTATCCTAATTAATTAAATATTGAATAAAATGATGACATTGCATGAAAGAGAGAGAGTTGTGGTTTCTGTGAGAAATAAGTTTAACACTTTGGAAAGGGATATGTACTAGAAAGAACTGTTTATTTAGTTATGGGGGACCAGTTGTAAAAGGTTGGCAAAAGAAAAATGCAAAATTTTGCCAGGCGTGAAGCCCTCAATTATTTTATCCATCATTTGAAGTTCTCAATTCACTTTAAAGAAATGCAAGCTAGAAATTACAGACCATGAATTATGTGTGTAGTTTATGAAAGAAAGATGTGGCACAGTAATCCGTAGACCCATGTTAAAGACAAAAAATAATAAAATATTTTTTAAAGGCTTTGGTGATACATGAAAAAACATATATTTACATGCTTTAAGGTAAAACACATACTTAAGAAACATTTAAATCAATTTTTATCAATGTATTAATCAATTTCTCCAGTTACTCAACTGTCAACCGATACCTAGTACAGATATTGTCATAAAAGAAGGTTTTTATGGAATTTATGTCTAATGAGATTTGTGTATAGTAGTTCCTTACCCTTAGTTGCCTTTTCATGCAACTTTAGGTATCTTACAATACATCTGCTTTTGCTAACAGTATTTTTTGCTTTTTAACCTTTTTTATTTTAAAAATGTTAACAGTATTTTTTATAACAAAGCAATAATGTGTCACATGAGAAAAGAGTCATTCTTGAGAATACCCATACAATGTGTATACTAATTCAAAATATAAAAAATGTTGTTTTGAATCCAATTTAACTTTATGAACTACACTTTACTACAGGTTAGAATAGGACACACATTCTATCTGGCAACCAAATATCAATATTTGTCACTTCTGCTGGGAATTTTGTGAAAATTGCCTTTTAAGTTGAAACTGACTAAAAGACAGTTGGGTATAACAAACTCAGAACTTTTCTTAGGAAGGATGATTCAATGTGAGGTTAATTATTCATTAAAGGAGGAAGGGGAGTTCCCTGGTGGTGTAGTGGCTCAAGGCTTCGGCGTTGGCACTGTCAGCGCTGCGGCCTGGGTTCGATTCCCGGTCAGGGAGCTACCCACATACCAAAAAGAAAAAAACAAAAAAGCAAAAAAAAAAAAAAAAAAAAAAGGAGGAAGGAAGAAGACTGGAAAAGTTTTTTTATTTTTTTTTATTTTTTTTATTTTTTATCATTTCCCATCCATTTGAAATCAAAGAATTATACAGTTTGGAAGTGGGGAGAAAACTTCAAATCTAGCAGATTATGCCTCTCTCATGGCAGAAATTTCTCCTTCAGATCAAAAGGTGCCCCACTCTGTTTTATTACCACCAACAGTGAGCGATCTCCACGCTAGAAAGGAGCATGTTTCATTATTGAAATGCTCAATTGAGAAAATTCTTACTAATGACTTTACTGTCACTTTATCACCTCTACTTTTTAAAAAATTTTTCAGTTAAGATTCACAAATTAAATTCAATTTAATTTTCAATTAAAATTTAATTTAAATTTTTCAATTTGATATTATTTTGGAATAGTTTCAGGTGTGCCACATAGTGGTTAGACATTTGTATAATTTATTAAGGGATCCTCCCAATAAGTCTAGTGCCCACCTGGCACTATACATAGTTATTACAACATTACTGGCTATATTCTCTATGCTGTACTTTACATCCCTGTGACTATTTTGTGACTACCAATTTGTACTTCTTAATCCCTTCACTTTTCTCACCAGCTCCCTAATCCCCCTTTCATCTGGTAACCATCAGTTTGTTCTCTGTGTCTGTGAGTCTGTTTCTGCTTTTTTGTTTGTTTATTCATTTTGTTCTTTAGATTTCACATATAATTGAGATCATATAGTATTTGTCTATGACTTATTTCACCTAGCATGATATGCTCTAGGTCCAACTATGTTGTCATAAATGGTAAGATTTCATTGGTTTTTATGGTTGATTAATATTCCATCATATATACTCATGTGCCACATCTTCTTTCTTTCTTTCTTTCTTTTTATTTTTTTGTTTGTGGGTAGTTCCCTGGCTGGGAATTGAACCCAGCCCATGGCGATGACAGCGCCAGCGCTGAAGCCTTAAGCCACTATACCACCAGGGAATCCCCCACATCTTCTTTAGCTAATCATCTATCCATGGGCATTTCAGTTGTTTCCATTACTTGGCGATTGTAAATAGTGCTGCAGTGAACGTAGGGGTGCATTCATCTTTTTAAATTAGTGTTTTGGATTTCTTTGGATAAATACCCAAAAGTAGAATTGCTGGGTCATAAGGTAGTTCCATTTTTAATTTTTTTGAGGAACTGTTTTCCATAGTGGCTGTACCAATTTGAAATCCCATCAATGGTGCACAAGGGTTTCCTTTTCTCCATGTCCTCACCAAAACTTCTTTTTCTGTTTTATTGATAGCCATTCTGACAGGTATGAGGTGTGGTTTTGATTTGCATTTCTCTGATGCTTAGTGATGTTGATTGAGCACCTTTTAATCTGTCTGTTGGCCATCTGTATGTCCTTTTTGGAGAAATGTCTATTTATATCACCTCCACTTTTGGATATTCATTCTGAAATTTGTAATTTAAACATCTCCATCCTTGTATATTTTGAGGGAACTAAGTATATATTCTAAAGAAAACAAAATGTGTGTGTGTGTGTGTGTGTGTGTGTGTGTGAATTGTGGCTAAGAGTAATAATCTTCTCAGTATAAGGAAAAGCTGCCTGTTAGTTTAGCAAATAAATAATGTGGAGGTTTGTCTAAAAAGATGGTGTGCTCATTTGCTCCAGAAGAGAATGGTGATGATCTACTTGGAAGTCTTCAGGATGGGGTTCTTATATAGGATAGAAAGTTAGAATAAGAGGTCTCCAAAGATCCTTCTAAATTTCTGTCTTTAATATACTTGACATTTTCCCTGACTTACTCCATAAAATACTTGATTTCTTCAAATATCCTTCTTATGCTATAGTTTCCAGACTTTTCATTATTTTACTTGACCTGCTATGAAAGCACATTGATGTAATAAATATCCTTATAATTTGGTATCCAAAATTAAAATTTATAATCAGTAAACATGATGCTGAAATAGAGTCATCAGGAAATGGCCTCCATTGGTGATGTTGATATTGGCTAGTAAAAACCACTGTAAATGGCATTGCTGCTAAAGAGCCTTGGAAAACATTCATTTCAACTAAAATGGCCAGAGTTTATCCTGATAACTTGAATATCGTTAATAAGTCAATAAATTAATCAATTACTTTGTAGCCTAATAAGGAAATATGGATCAAGAATCCCTTATTCATAATTCCAGAAAAATATAAAAAGCAAACTTTTCCACAATTTGGTGGCAGACTCTGATGTGACTCACTGGAGGCCATTAGCTCACTGCATTTATGTTATGTATTCTAAATATTCCCATGTCTGGCTGCTGAACTATTTTCATCTTTGATTCGCAGTACACTATGTAAACTTTCTAAATCCAAAATGTCTGAATTCAGAAACAACCTGGACAAAAAATTTTGGCTTAGGGACTACGAACCTGTTGTATGTGACATGCGACTGGTTGTGAGCTTCTATGTATTTGCAAGAAAAAGGAGCCACGATTCTACTGGCAGTGTGTGGTGCTATGGGAACTCTGAAGGATCCAGCTATACAAAATTAGATTCTGAATAAAACATACTTTAATGCCCTAGTGGGTTCTCAAGCAATAATGGAAATCACACACACACACACACACACGCACACACATACCCCAAAACACAGAGAGGAATAGATTAAATACATTCCAAACCAAGGGGAACAAATGGAAATGGGAAAAATTAAATTTTATCATTCCAAATATTTTAAGATAATGTATTAGTCATAAGAGGCTACTTTCTGCTGTGACGATAAATTAACTTCACTATCTCACTGATATGACACAAACTCTACTTCTCTGTCTCACCACACACCAATGTAGGTTGGTAGGAGACTCTGCTCAATACAGTCACTGAAGGACTTGACTGATGAGAGCTTTGCCATCTGGCATGTTGTAAGTTGTTGCAACAGGATAAAAGAAACACATGGCGAACTCAAACCCACCCTTCCCAGCTTTGGACCAGAAGTTACAGTCACTTTCATTCCTATTGTTCAGGATTATTCACAGTGCTTCCTCTCAATGTAGGGCAGCACATGGAATAGTTGTTGATGGACTCTCTCGGCCATAAAAGGAGAATAAAAAAACACAGAAAAAGTGGGACAAACAAAAATTTTAAATGGTGTGGTACGAACAAGTCCAGATAAATCTATACTCACAATACACAACTGGAGTATACTTGCAAGTAAAAAAGCAATTCATGCCAGAAAGGCTTTTTAAAATCTACTTATATAATGTTCAGAAAAGGTCTATCAAACATGTTAGAAACAAATAAAGCTTGAAAATAAAGGGCAAAAAAGAATATAACAGGCAAATATTAACCAAAATAAGGCCGATATGTCTTTATTTTTATTAGAAATAATATATGTTAAAACTAAAAAAACTATTAAGTATAAAGGGAGACACTCTTAATAGTTTTTAAAATGTCCAATTCACTAAGAAGATATAAAAATTCTAAAATGTGCACCTAATAAAATTACATAAAGTAAAACTCAACAAAGTGAAGAGAGAATATGTCTCAAAAGCTCAAAGTATTCACTATCTGGCCTTTTAGAGAAAAATTTTGTAGACCTTTGTACATGGACATAAGCCATGTCAGCAAATTTCAAAATATTAGTATCAAATGACAACAATCTTTGAACTGCAATGCAATTAAGTAAGATGTCAATAAAAATAAATTTAAATTTAAAAAGTTCTATGCTCTTGAAAATTTCAAGTAACTTTTAAATAATTGCGCAGGTGAAAGAAGAAATAATAATGAAATTTTAGAATACTATGTAGTACATGATAATGGAACTATTACATTAGAACTTGATAGATGGCCAAGGATGGACAATTTGAACATTACTAAGGGCATTAACTGCAATGCATTAAAACAGATCAACTATGGTTAAATCCATGAGTTTAGATACTTGGGAAAAAGCTAATAGGTCACCTTGGGAAGATGATAGAGAATCATTCATTCATGTTGAGAACGGGTAAACAAAGAGAAAAAAATCAGGTATTTGTCATGCTTTTCCTGCACAGATTGTACCAGTAAGCAGTCAATAATCTATCAAGTGGAAACACTGGCCCAGGTGGACAAGTTGAAACTTGCGGAGAAACCCAAGAGGCCAATTATATCCAGTTGTTCAAATGAGGAAAGCTATGCCTCTGTAGGCTGATCACGGAATTTGAGGAGAGAAAAGACAAACTTGGCTTTAACAGGGACCTCTGCATCTCTGCATCACCATATCTGACTGCAACAAGCTACTGAAAGCTGGGGCCACAACTTCCCTTCTGCTTTTTAGATTTCACATCGGCTCTTCTTCAGCCAACTCTAACTCAGAACTGTAAGGGAAAGGGAGTTTGGAGAAATAGCAGTCCACTGTATTTCAATTTTGCAAATAAAGATAATAGGAAAATCACACTTTCACTTAACTGGATTGTATTAATAGTTAGCCCTCGTACAACTGGAAAGGCTCTGATATTCTCCATGAAAGAATACACAAATGAGATTCATCTCTAGATGTTCATTTGTCTTATAGCTGAATCTCACTCCTTTTTTTGATATCCAGTAATTTAAATGTAATGTATAAACTTAAAATCTTATATTAGTAGAGGAATGAAAGAGAGAAAAAAGTGGTGTGTGTGTGTGTGTGTGTTATATAATGAATATAATATAAAATGAATATAAATATATTCATTTCAGAGAAAATATACTATAATCCTCACTTCTGCAATTGGTCACATGGCCACTGCTGGCATTTACAACCTTCTTTTTCCACTATCCAGTCAGTATTCTCTGCTCTCAGCCAGCACCTCAGTTTTCCTGGAAGGTGACCCAAACCTTCATTCCTGAAAGATCTGTGTACCATTTGCAGTCTTACTGTGTTGCATTGTTCCAGTTTCCATCAGCTTTTGTCATGGGACATAGAAGCATGAAGAGATGCCCTCAGCAGATGTATTGAATTTCGAGGTACTCCTCCCTGCCCACACTGTGTAGCAGCACCGTAATTTCCCCTTGAGGATTAGGATTAATCGCACCAGCTCATATAGTAAATCACTCTTATTTTTTTGCTAGTTGGTTCAGTGGCATAAGAAGCTCAAAATGTCCAGGTTGCCATCTCAGCTTCTGGTTTGATGTCCCCAGAGAAGACACTCTTTCTTTGGGAACTGAGACCTCTAAGCCAATAGAGCACATAGTTGAGAGGATGAGAAGCACCATCATTTGCTAGTGGACCATTAGAGTTAGTAAAATGAGGAGCCAATCCCATTTCCACCCCTTAATTCTTTTTTTTTTTTTCGCTTTTTGGTATGTGGGCAGCTCCCTGACTGGGAATCGAACCTAGGCCGCAGCGCTGACAGCGCCAACGTTGAAGCCTTAAGCCACTACACCATCAGGGAACTCCCATCCACCCCTTAATTCTTAGAACTGAGAGGAAAAGCACTGTATGGTCATTGCTTACTGGGTGCGCACACAGGGGCTGTCCAGAAAGTATCCAGCCATGTAATATGAAAAACAGGCATTTATGGCTGGATTTTTTTCAGATAGCCCTGGTATTGCACCCTGGAAGAATTTACTCTAGTCCTGCAAAGTGTTGCCATCCAGCTGGCACCACAAATGAGTCTTCAAAGGGCCACCCCATGAATTCCATGAGCTTGAGCCCATTGCTGTGACTTACACGATAAAAAAAAAAATCAGTTTGCAGTTCAGAAGCAATGCTGTGTGCAATATTCTGAGGAAGAATAAGGCATTTTGTAAGTCCACAAAGGGTGGTTTTTCCAGAAGATTTGCAGACAAAAAGGGCAATCCATATCCAGCTCTGACCACTGGAAACATTATTCATAACCACTATTTTTAGGGTCATTCCTAAGTGGGAAAGAAGCCACAAGTGTCCACTTTCAGGTGGTGCCAGCAAAACCCATCCCAAACCATCTGTAATCAAACCTGAACTTATTCTTCCTTCATATAGTGGACACAGAGAATTTCCCATGAGGCCATCGGTGTGGTTTGTGAGAAAGGAATCTGCTTCAGCCCAATCTTGTAGATATTGCTTCCACTCATGTTGGAGTCCTGCTGTGTGTGCCCAACATTAAGGCTTAGTGGGTCACACAGCACCTAGTTCAAAATGGGCAGTTCGGGTTCCATGACCACTCAGTATCCAAAGTGGAGCAGTGGAGCAAAGCCAGTTTCTTCCAGGGTCCAGTAGCAAAGCAGAAGCTATTTCTTCTTCTTTCTTCTTCTTTTTTTTTTTTTTTTTGCCCCTTTTGGTAGCTTTTATTTATTTTTAAAAAGGCTTTTATTAAAACTATATTAACATACCATAGTATATTGGTTTTATGTGTATACCACAGTTATTCAATATTTATGTATCGAAAGAAGTGATCACCGTGATAAGACCAGAAGCTATTTCTTGAAAGAAGAATTTTTATGTATAGAAGATGGCACAGCTTTGCTCCAAAATCCTACAGGTCTGCATTGTAATTCACCTGTAGAATGCTGCCAAGGGCTCCATACAACTTCCCTATCTGTCATAGACATGTTAAATATCAGTGGGTCTTCTGGAACAAAAGGTTCAAGGGGCAGAGTTGCTGGCACACAGCTTGGACCTGTTTTGGACCCCTCTCTTACGTGGGGGCCCACTGGAAACTGGATGCTCACTAGATGTTGTATGTCTTTCTTTGGCGTAGGAAGGGTAGATGCAGCAACTTGTTCTTCACCATAGAGGAGATATGTTGACTGTGCCCCAGATTAGAGGAGGCAGTCACTAAAGTAGAAGGCCCCTAAACTAAAATGAAATTTATTTCTCAACCTCTGGATATTCGCTACTTTCTGCTCATCAGATCTAGTCCACTATAATGGACCAAACTGATATTTTGTGGAATGGAGAGGCAATTGAAGTCTTTTTCATACCGGATTATGCTAGAGGGCTATAAAGTTGGTAAAGCCTTGAGCTAGGACCGCGATGTGTATTGCTAGTTCTACCAGTTGAAAGTAAAATGCTTTTTGTAGTCTTTACTATGAGAGGGAAGAGAAAAAGTATTATCAGATCAGGAGCTGCATACGAGGTACCAAGGAATGTATTGATTTCCTCCAGAAAAGAAACCTCATTTGGAATCACAGATACAACTGGAATCATGATCTGATTAAGTTCACAATAATCCATCAACAGTCCCCAAGATCTCTTTTTCACAGATGAAATAGGTGAAATAAATGAGAATGTAGTAGAAATCACCATTTCTTCACTGTTTAAGGCCTTTATGATGGCACTGTTCTTTGTAATCTCGCTAATAATGCTAAATTGCCTTTGGTTTATTTTTTTGGCAAGTAAACGCAGTTCTAGGAACTTCTTATTGGCTTTTTCTATTCTGAAGCCCTCACTCCATAATTTGGGGAATGCTGTGGGGATTCTGCTATCTGCTGAACATGTAAATTCCAACTCTGCATTTCAGAACCAGAAAAATAATCATGGGGTGGGTTTGGGCACCCACTATGGGTTAGGCTCAGGCCAAAACTCCAATTATTCCCTGACTTCTTCGGCCCTACTCTGATTGGCACTGCAAAGCGACATTGGGGTTTCCAGGAATCAGTGTTAATTCAGAGTCAGTGTGCAATAATCCCCCCAAATTCTGATTAATTTTCCCTCCCTCAGTGTGCAGTCACACTGGTAAGTGTCCAAGGTTGTAGCAAGATTCTTCCTTCAAGAGACCTATCTCCCCTTACTTTAAGGGGCTCTGGATCTACTTGATCTGGACTGAATCGAGACTGGGAGTCAGTTGAGAATCCAGGACCATCTGTTCTGGGATTCAAGTCAGAATGTTTTACTCCAGACCTACTGTGTGTGTGTGTGTGTGTGTGTGTGTGTGTGTGTGTGTGTATAAAAATCAAGTAAGATATTAATTAGTAGGGTGTATATATATTTCAATCCTACGAAGATCACAGTAAATCAGCCAACATCAAAGATCAAACCTTCTGATGAGTACTCTAGCTCTGTCCATTACGACAACCTTGTTTCCCTTGTTTCTGGTAGTTAAGATAGTTAAGTAATGTCACTTGCAACTGTCACTTCAGTATCCTACCCCTCCCCACCCCCAGTGAATTCAGGGAGCCCAGTTTAATGGTAGTATGAATAGCTGCTACAGAACTTGACAAGGATGCTGATGTGTGCTTCAACCATGCATTTCTTAAAGCCTTGATGAAGGGAGTGTCTTCTGAATCCTCCCAGGTCATGATTAGGGGACGGCTGAGTAGTTGTTACATAATAAATTTCTATCAGCATTCCAAATTCCTTATCTTTTGTTTCTTTGTTTAAAAAAATTTTTTTATTGTTAAATTTATTGGGGTGACATTGGTTCCTTATCTTTTGGATACCTTCCATTTATATAGTGTGAGATAAATTTATGAGATAGATTTTTTCAGGTACTACTTGACAGAAAAATACTTTCACAGTTTGTGTGTGGGGGTGGAGTTTTGAGTAATATGGGACAAGTCCTAAGGCTAGAAATGGGAGTAATGAAGTAATGAGGTAAGAGACTTGAGCAGAGATGAAAGATACAGCAGTGGTTATAGACGAACTATAGAAGTCTGGTGGTGGAAAAAGGGAAGTGGCAATAATCCAAAATGGAGAGTCGCTTCTTCTGGAAAGATAGAGGAGAATCTGTACATGAAACAGAGAGAATTGGGAATAGGGAATATATATGGCACAAAATATATATGGCAGGTGAAAAATTATTTTGAGTTTCCTTGAGTTGGAGGGTCATAATATGGTGGCATTAATAAGAAAGATAGGAGGTATATGGAATACAATAGTTTAAAGGTTAGATAGAGAAAGATGTGACAGTATACTGAAAAAATTCTAAAAATATAACTGTCAGAGGGGACTTATCAAAAGCTGATTATTATATGTAGTGACTTTGTGATTTGACAGCTTGGCTAGGTTGAACTACATAGCCAGAATTCTTCTTTGTGTTTCTAGTTAGGGTAGATCACAAGAGAGAGTCTTGTGTGATTCGAAGGGTAGAAATGAAACAGCAGACATTTTGTAGCTCACACACGTCATTTATCTGTTGCCTCACCTCACTGAGGTGTGGCAGTGGCTGAGCCTGTGATTGATCCTCCTTCACCAAGTCCCTAGTGCAGCTTCTGCAACTCCTGGGACGGGGATGTATATGTCTAGTAGTTTCATGACAGAGGGCCCCAACTGGTGTAGGACACCCAGGCCATCAAGGTCAGAGACAATGAAAATTGACATGGGTTTTAGTCCATCCTTATGGACTCTAGCTCAAGCTTTTGAGTCATAGCTTATTCTTGATTCTACCCACTTTACATCCATCTGCTCTTCCCAACTGCCTTTCCTATATATACATTTCCTTTACTGTATCAGTCAGCATGAAATCAGAGGCATAATGACTATACACATATATGTATACATATTATACACACTATAAACATGCACAGACACACACACACACGTGTTTCTGCTTCTCTGATTGCACCCTGACTCATATAATAAAGGAAATATATAGTTTAGGGCAGTGATTCTCAAGATTTCAAAATCCATGTTTTATTTCGATAAGTGTAAACATTTCTCCTCTTCTTTCCCACCCCACCAGTTATGAGAGACCTCTCTTAAAGAAGCACAGTCATTAGGTTAAGGAATTCTGGTTTGGCAGAGATATATAGATGGTGCTCCTTATTATAGTGTGTATTGTTTAAAATGTTATTGTTTTCATTTTTTAAAGATAACATTATACTGTGATAATGGCTATAGGTTTTCAAATTAAACACACCCGCTTCCACATATTCTTAACTGATCTTGCTTCCCCACTCGTGGCCCTTCCCCATCATTCTTCTGGAGAAAAAAACTAGACATTCACATTCCTCTTTCAGTTTGTATGTGGAAAGTCACAAGAGACCATAATCCAATCCTTAACATCCACAACAAACCAGATAATCTATATAATTATAGTTTTTACAAAAAATATCATCACAGACATGAGAACACAGAGGAACCTAAGTGAACGAAATTTCAGAAAATGACAATCCTTCCTATGAGAGAAAAGATCCATGGTGTAGAGAAGGAATCCACCATTGATCGTTAGGGGAAATCAGCCTAACTTTTAACAAAATTTAATGATAGTGCATGAGCTGATATGACAGGTTAGGATGGAGAGGAGTTACAGGCACAGAGCAAAATTGTATGACCTCACAGTTCTTTCTTATCATAGTCACTAACTGCTGGGGTAGGACCACAAAAACAAGGCAATGATTAAGAGTTAAGAGAAACTCTTAGAGATACACTGGGCTTTCAAGTTAAGAAAGACTTGTATAGGGGTAGAAGAGCTGAGAGAAAACTCGGGGCATTCTGGACCTTCAGATAAGAAGGATGGTTTGCGGGGAGAAAAGTGAGATCTTCTCTCAAGGCTAGAACCTAAGGAAGACATTAAGAAGGGCAAAAAAGCTGAGATTAACAGCTTTAAGATAATATTTGCCTGTAAGAAAAGTCCTGATCCTGCATTCAAAATACCTGAAGCCAGTGGTAAATTGAATCAAACTAAAAAATTACAACACAGGAGTTCCCTGGTGGTGTAGTGGCTTAAGGCTTCGGTGCTGTCAGCGCTGAGGCCTGGGTTCGATCCCCAGCCAGGGAGCTACCCCCATTTAAAAAAAAAAAAAAATTACAAAACAGACCAAACTCAGTTCAACTACAGATTATATTTACTCAGCCTCAATTCTAGTGGCCTTGTAGGAGAAGGAGTGTGACCCTTTTTTGGAAGAAAATATCATTTAATTCATTGCTTACTGTATTTTTACCTAAAACATCCAGCATACATTAAAAAAAAAAAAAATCAAGACACATAGAAAAGCAAGAAAATGTAATCCATGCTCAAGAATGATAACTTCCAAAATTCTGTAAGAAATAGCCCAATTTTAGAATTATCAAAGTATGACAAAAATGCTAGAGAACCTAAAGGAAAAGGTGGAAACCATGTATGAACATATGGTAACTTCAGAAAACTGATGGAGAGTATAAAAAAAATAGAAATTCTAGAAAAATATACAGTATTAGAAGTAAAATGTTAGTTCGATGGGCTTAACAGTAAATTGAACAATACAGAGAAAAGAAACTTGAAAATAGATAAATAGGGGAGTTCCCTGGTGGTGTAGTGGCTTAAGGCTTCAACACTGGCACTGTCAGTGCTGTGGCCTGGGTTCGATTTCCGGTCAGGGAGCTACCCACATACCAAATAAATAAATAAATAAATAAATAAATAAATAAATAAAAAGCATCCAAATTGAAAGACAAAGATAAAAAAAAATTATTTAAAAATCAGTATTTGAGACCTATGGAACAATGTCATATGTTCTAACAATTGTATTATTGGAGTAATAAAGGGAAAGGAGAGAGAGAATGGGCAGAAAATATTAAAAAAGATAACTGATGAGAATTTTCCAAAGCTAATGAAAGATAACAACTTACAGCTCTAAGAATTTCAGCCAACATCAAGCAGAATAAACAGAAAGAAAAGCACATTCTGGCACATCATAGTCAAAATTCTGGAAACCAAATTTAGAGAGCAGATCTTAAAAACATCCAAAGGAAAAAATACACTACATGCAGGGAGATACAAATGATTTATTTTTTATATGTGGGTAGTTCCCTGGCTGGGATTCGAACCCAGGCCACAGTGTTGACAGCGCTGAAGCCTAGACACTATACCACCAGGGAGCTCCCAGAAATGATTTTTAATTAAAAAAAAAGTAATGGAGACAGAGAGAGAATGACAGTTTAAAGTGCCAAAAGCAAAAAAAAAAAAAAAAAAAAAAA